>VUJU01001126.1:0-37203 GCA_009835225.1 Aphis craccivora
ACTTAGCCAACAAATTTAATCGATATTTATAAAAAGAAAACTAAGCAAAAACAAATATTCCAGATGTCTATAAATAGTATTAAAATCAGTGAACATTTTTTAAATTAATTCATGTAAAGAAAATGCTAATTTAAATAACTGGTAAAATTTTCAAGTAGGTATCTTCGGCTTATAATTTTTGAATAATAACGAACATTTAAAATCGTTTAAAGATAAATCGTTATCGTTTCGCAATCTCGTAAAAATTTAAAATTCAAACGGACATAATTTTTTTCCTTTATTGATGTTTCGAGTTTTCTCTAATATTGCTATTTGAAGGAAAACTTATGAAAAACTTAGTATTGAATTTTTTAACCTTAGAAACAAACAAAAAAATGTATGATTTTTCAACTACTAAATAGTAAATTACTTGCTTATAAAAAAAAAATTATGACTAACGATTTTTGATTTTTTTTAACTACAATAAAAACAACTCATAAGGAACTTTGTATTAAATATTCAAGTTTTTTAGCCATCCAACATTTTTTTATCGACACTAAAATTTCTCAGAAAAATCAAAAATTTCAGTTGTATATAAAAAGCTCAAAATATTTTGAAAATTTAGCCATGTGTTATAACGATAATATAAACATGTGGTAAAAATTTCAAGTATTTGCAGTGATTAGTTGTAGAGTTATAACCATTTAAAAAAATCAATTTCGTCGAAAACTGGTTTTGAGTAAAAATTCCCGTTTTTCCGTCATATTTTTTTTTGTTTTTCTCGATTTTTTTTTTGAAAAATGTTGGAAAATGTTTACTTTTCACCTTTATAATGCACCAAGGCTATTCACTTTGCCATCGGAAACCACCCCCAAAGTTTGAAATTGAAGGATTATTTCGACTATATTTATGCTATACACAGACAAAAAAAAAAACAAAAACACACATCATTGTAGAATCAATACATTCATCATTCCGTTTAGAATCTAAAAAAATTTTGTATTTGCATACAAGACGCGAAGTTAAGTTTTTATGAAATAGCCACAATGCATGCTTAGTAGTTACAATACACCGGAAAAAATACCTAATATAATATCTACTTTTCTTAAAATAGTTATTTAATAAAATAAATAAATAATATCTATCCGAAATTATTTATAAATATTATAACATACGATAGTTCATTTTTATATGACGTTATTTTAATGGTGTATTTCGAAAAGTTACATCAAAAACTAAAAGTAATAAATAGAAAAATGCTTTATAATAAATAAATAAATGAATAGAGGTAAAAATAATAGTAACGTAATAAATTATGGTGAAATCTAATAATAGTAGGTGCATGTAGATAATTGATCTTGTATCGATTAGAAAAATATATGAGTGAAATTCTGTGTAATATCTATCTAAAAATTTAATAAATATGTGTGTATGTTATATTGTGTATTTGTAATAATAATTACAAAAGGTCAATATTTTTTTTAAACTGAATCATTTTATTTTTTTTTTCAAATGTCTTAATGTTAATAGTAGTAGTTGTATTGTTTTGTTAAAACATAATTGATTTACTATATTTCATTAAGAAGACAGATAACCATGTATTAAAATTTTATATAAATTTAACTTTAGTTTTTTTTAAGTAATTAATATTGCCTATACCAAACCCCTTAACAACAATGTACTGAAGTTTTAATCATTATTGTCATCATTTTTGGAATAATAATAAATTACAAGTAAAAACAATGTAAAAGTAAAATGTACCTATAAGCTAATAACCTTAGAAGTTGAAACCTTTATCAAAATAAAAAAAAAATTAATTGCACATAGTAAACCAAAATCAGTTAGAACCCGACAATTAATAAATAATAATTATTATCATTTCATATCTACTTCACTTTAGTTAGGATTACTTTACTATTTTTACATTTTTAGCAGGTAAATTTAACTGCAGTTTACAAAATACTATTTTTCCACGTTCGGAATTCATTATAACAAGTCAAATGAATAAAAATGCTGAGGGGCTCGTAAATAGTTGCTAATTAGTAATTGTTAGCTCAGAATAATAAACTTTAATTTCAACCCGTGATTATTAGTGATGTCAATATCTTGCATATTTTTGGGGGAATTTTTGATTTCATTACAGAACATTATAGATCACTCTGAACTATTAACTATTATCACCAATATATATATTTATTTATATACGTATTATATTTAGTGATTTATAATACTCTAATTCTGGCAATTATAACGACAAATTACGGTTTAATTCATTTTAATAGTATACTTACAGTAGTTGGGAATCTAGGTGCTTAATATGTTTGTGGATTAGCTTACTTGCCCTACGTGGTGGGAACAATTTTAATTTTGACGAATGAAACAAATATAATGAAAAACAACATGGTGGAATCACGATTAATGGTGGAGATTAATAACCCTTATCGTCAAGAACGATATCGTTAATTATTTTAATATAGGTAATACGTTATTATGTGTAATGTACAGAACTATTAAGACACATGTTTTTTTTATTTTGTTTTTTTTCATGTTGTTTTATTGTAAGACACATGTTGAGCAGCGAGCTAGACATTCTTGGAGTGGATTTACCTTTGAATTTAGCTTCAGTTGAAATCTCACAGGTTTTACTACCAGAAACATGTTATATATATTATATATACTATTATAAACACGCTGTCGCAGAGTAAGAGTGGGACAGTATTTTAATATTTCTGCAGTTCATTGCACTGCGCCTATAATATAACCGACCACAATATTACATAAAACTATAATATGTAAATAAATTCCACTTTACAATAATTTATTAATATTATCATAATATTACATACCTTAACTCGATATTTTTTTTACTAAAACGTTATGAGACGCGCAAATATATCTCATACTTGCATTTATAATATATAGGTGAAACATATGTAATATATAGGTGAAAATACACAACCGGAAACGATTGTTGCTTGTCGCGGCCGCACATGCTCAAACACGAAATGATTATTATTACTTAGACACACGAATACGCAACTCAAATTTTTACGTAAGACGCGTTTCGAGGCTGTGATTCAAACAGTTATCCGAAATATATTTTACAAATTGGTACATAATATTATAATTACATTAAAAAACATAAAGTATATGTAGATAAATGGTCGCTTAAATTTATATACTATATTATGCAAACCAATCGTTGATTACGATTAAATAATTTTTAACAATGAATATATTTTCCCAAATTCCAAAAATATACCCCCCCTCTAAAAAAAAAAAATTTAATTTACCATATGGGTTATACGATTTTGTCGTTTTATAAAAATAAATAACAAACCAATACAGATCATATAGTTACACAATAAATTGATTTAATTTTTAAATCAAACAAACTATAAAATAATATTGTGTAATAAGTAGGTATACATATAACATTTAAACAACTGTAACACTAATATAATGTTGATGTTGCATTTTACTGACCTATAGAGCAATGCGATAATATTTGCATTTTTCAGCAAACAAACATTAATTAGTTGATCATGAGCTTCGTATTATAGGTAATATTACGATGTAACTACAATCATCAAATCACTATATAATTCTAATATATTTTTTTCAGGTTTTATGGACAAAAAAACTTTATCGACATAGGCACAAAAAATATACCAGTACTTATACATTTAGGATCGTACTTAGGAGTGAAAAAGGGGACTGTTGCCATGAATATCTAATTTTGATAGCAATTCTTTTTTTAATTTTCACTGTTTTGATCCTCTAATAATTCCATCCTTCACATACCTATTATTTAAGATTAATATTATCCTATATATTTTAAATTTTACTTCCATAATTTATAATTTTATTACCACCATTAGCATAAAAATATTTACCACCACCTAAGGTACACATCAAATTTTTAAAGCGAATTTGGATAATATAATTAAAATAATTCTAGGACACAAATCACAAAGAAAATTACAAACATTTTTTTTTTATATATTGTATAATTGAGTGGGTTTTTTATAAATGTAGGTTTAGTTTAGAAATTTGCACGATAGTAATTTTCCCGTAAAATGACGTAAAAATAAATAATAAACAAAAATAACTAGCAACAGAATCTCGCAAGCTATCATTATTCCACTCATTACAAAATACATGCAAGATTTTACAGAAATCTTGCTTATTGGCAAGTTATTAAAAGGTAAATAAATCAATATACATAATTGTATAAAAAAATAAAATTACAAAACTATAAATATAGGTAGGTAATATATTACGCGTCTGTGGTATTTATTTAAAACTGTCAACGTGGCCAATCTGTGGTATATTTTGATATTATTGAACAGAACACAGTAGTGTCCTAGTGTCAGATACAATAGCATATAATTATAATTTAACATATAATATTCGATTTTTAATATAGTTGTTTTCAATATTCTTAATTATTTCATAAAAATCGTAAATATTATATTCCACAAAAGTTATATCAGAATAAAGTTTATCACAATTCAAGAAATAAATGTTAAAGTTTAAACTCAATTGGCAATTAAACTAATATTTAAATTTAAATATAATACACAAGTTTTATTTTGTTTTGGCATAACAGTAATATTTTTTTTATTATTCAGTATATGCTGCAACATAGAAAAAAATCTTGGCCGTCCCTGTTCTACATTGCGAGTAGTAACTTGTGAGTACCTATATAATATACACCATATTATAATATTGTAATGAGCGTTGTTTTATAAAATCAGTTGGCTATCAAAAACATCACAATTCGAAAACTATCTATGGAGAAATTTTAACATGATAGCGTACAGTCGTAGCAAAGTTAATTCATTCTCGCGAACACATTTTCTAGGAAAATAACGTTTAAAATAATTCTTGACTGAATAGTAATTTTCGACATTTTCGACATTTTCAACACTCACGTATTTCATTTCTTACACTGATAACGGTATGGAACAATCTTAGAAGACATATTTATTCTGCATAATACAATCTAGGTATATATAGTCAAATCTCCACCGCTTGTCTAAATATGCACATAGTATCATAGTGCATATATACATATTATTACATACATAGATATTCAGGTTAAAAATATTAGATCTTAGCTCATTGTGATAGATTTTGAAATATATTGAACTTAGGTCATTATACCAATGACATTATATTGAAGTAGCTAAGTATTATAATTTCTTCGGTTTTCCGTTTTAATTTTTTATCTGACGAGTCATATTTTTTTCTAATATGCTTTACCTTCATATAACTGCTACATGCACTTATATATAATATATAGTAATATTTCATCAATGTATAAAGGTGAAACGTCCTAGAAAACGTTATCGATAATGTTATTGACAATGCAAAAATCAAAGAAAAGACAATATAATATGTACTAATATACATAATTTAATAATTATATTTTAGCCAAATATTAATAATGAGTGTAATATACTATTTCATAATCAAATACAACTAAAAGTGGATGACAAATTAAAATACTTGAATTTTTAATTTATTATGGAACTATTTATACTTATGTTTTATCATGTATTTAAAAAATATTATATTTATTACATAATAATGACATCATAACCACTGGCAATATTTTAAATTCTTGCAACTCATTATCCCTATTTTAAAAATCGGTTATCTGATACAAAACTTGTTGTTTCTAAAAACATAAGTCAAAGAAAAACTTCAGTTGGCAGGGCCAATATAGAATAGACATATCCAATAGAGAGCACAATTTTACAGAGCGTTAATATACAACAGTTATTTACTTTTCATGTTATGTGTGAAAGTTAAAAATTATATAATATATTTCTATAATTTGTTTCTTTATAGATATCGGCCTATTTTCAAGTCCAGTGGTATAACATATTATTATAAATATGAATAGATCATTTACAAGTATAAACGCAATACATGAACTAGTTTGTACATTTTTCATTTTAACATAACGTTAACATAATGTTTTCGACTGGATATAAAAAATTTTTCTAAAATTTTTTTAACTAAACAATAATTTCAATTTTATCAATTAAGCGTAATTACTAATTAAGACAATTATTAGGTTATATAATTAGATCTTAGTCTTTGTAGATTTTTCGTAGGCTGTTTAGCGTTACAGTTACAATGACAAACAAACATTAATAAATAAATAAATAATATAATTTTGTGTTAAGTGATAAACTGTATTTTTTTTAAATATAAAAATTTATTTTAAGCTATATTTTTTATATTAGAATAGCAACTACCAAAAACATATAATGAATGATTCAATATTTACGGAAAAAATGTAAAATTCTTTATCATATCAGTTCTATATGCGTTTTACAGTCTATAAAACACCTAATATCCTGTTGACGATTCTTATAGAGGTTGTTTGTAATATTATCGAAATATTTTATATCGGTATTTTTTATCACACCCGGAGATAGCCGAAACTCCGGCAGGTCATAAGCTAAATATTATCATTATTAAAAGGTCAATATATATTATATATGTATATATATTATTCAGCTAGGTCATCACGCGATAAACCAGTGCAATTATTATTAGTACCATATAGTACGTTATAGAATTTTTTTTTTACATTTTGTTTCGTGCGCGTATTCAAAAACAATCGCAAAATACACGAGGCTTAGTCTATTACATAAGTGTCGTTTTATTATTATTACCTACCATAAGATATTTTACGTATCATCTTTCGACCGCGATGTCTATGCGCATTAATTATTATTTATTGTTATTATTACTATTAATGTCACGAGTATTTACATGTACAATTTTCCGAACATGTGTCTATTAAGCTATTTAGTTTTTTTACTATCAAGGTAGTAAGGTACACGAGCCCATCTCGTTTTTTTATACTTGGAGTGAGAGGGGTGAACTCGATAGAGATAAAAATGTTATTTCAACTTATTTAACTGTGTTTACATTTTAAGATCTACATAGTATATACATATACATACGAGTTAGTGTAGCTCATAATGAAATAATTACAGAAAAAAAAAGATTTCGATTAAAAATTATATTTTTTTAATAATATTAAAATATTATGTTCAACGACAGTAAAAACTAAAAACAATACTAGGTAGTTAAAACTTCAATATGGTGCGAGTAAGTTGGTCTGATAAGAGAAGACTTCGACAGTGATTAACAGTTTGTTGGAATTTTATTTGCAATTATATACAATAAAAATAATATAGATACGTACGAGTGTAGACTGTAGACTGTAGAACACCTATAAGTATATTATATCCTCGCAATGAGTAGTACACCTATTGTCAATTCGATATTTTGAACGAGTTTTATATTTATTATAAGGCAGGTACTCGTACGATATCTTCAGACAATAATATAATATATATATAATAAATAGATACTAAATATAAGTTCAAGTACTCGATAATAATATATACTCATTACTCAATTTATAAGTACTTAGTACACTATAATATTATCTTTTTAACATATTAATATGTTACAAGCTAGAGACTGTTTAATTTACCAAGCCAAACTCCGTGAGTACAATAGACTAAAATTTTACAATAGTAATTTTAACCATATATACTATTTTGTTTATTAACAATATACATTTATTGTAGATATCCAGTCGATTAAACCCTCCTCGCGTAATCATCCCTGCACGATAACACTAATAAACTGGTCTATAAACAGTGATAGATTACTTTTGTAATTTATAACTATTTTATACTATACCTGTCATTCGGACCCAGTTTATTCAAGTTGTAACAAATTATTATAGTGTATACGCTTGCCATGCGAGAATAATTAAGATAATCCTTTAAGAACAGACTTGAAAATCAAACTAATAAAATCAAAATGTATATTTAATTTTAAGAATATAATCTTTAATTTTTTATTAATTATTATAAATTAAACTGAACCCTACCCCCCATTAGCTTATAAGAGATGAGTAACCTCCTACTTAAAATTTAAAACATAAAATATCTTTTTAAATAGCAATGTTATGTAATATTTTACGTTAATATTTAGTCCTATTAGAACTAATATTGCTGTCATGTTGAACTAATTATCAAACCGTTAAGCGTGTTGGTACTACCTTAATGATATAACTGCATAAAATATATTTTCTAGACCGTTTTTCCGTTTAAGAAATAAAATCGATTCAATTAGGCTACACTCGTATAACACATCTATACACATTAATATCATATAAATTATTATTATCGTTTAGACAGACGTTCGAAGCAGTGGTTAACTCCAATGCAGTATTGTGCGATTTATAATCTCTAGCTATCCGTCTATGCTGCAGCGTATATAGGTTAGTAAAGAAATATTTTTTTTAAAAAAAAAACATACTTAATTGAGATTGTTTTTATTTTCAATTTTCAAAACAGTATAATCGATTTAATAAATTAATATAAAAAATTTTAAACTTATAAATAAACGATTTTCTTATTGCAATATAGCAAGCGAAATCTTGTGTAGGTAAACATAAAAAATATTAAACGTGCGTCTTAAACATAATACATAATACATATTATCATGATCGACATAGTCAGTCGTCACACACGTGGTATAATATATTACATATCGTTGTTATAATAATGTTTCAGAGCTGTTACGCGTCGAGGAACTTGTTCAACTTGGTGCCTGATGGGTCGTAGATCTTGACGAGTCTTGCCCATTCCGTTGGCTTTTTCGTCCTCAAGAAGTTCAGTGACTTCTTGATGGTGGTCATTTGCTTTTCAGTGCATCCGTTACAGCCGTTGTTGGCGATCACTGGGATGACTCCTATATAAAAGCGCAAAGAAAAAAAAACAATCCGTCAATAAATATTACTTGCTAATGATCTTATGTTTAAGCATAATATCATAATATAAACATTATATTTTACGTGAGTAAGAATGTTTTTATATTTATATAATTAGTATTACTCCATGGGGAAACTTTGCTATTCGTATTCGCCGGTCGTTTGTCGATCGCACGCAGTGCATAATTATTAATTTTGCGAGAACCAACAGAGAATAATAATCTCGCACGTAATTTTTGTACGATAACGTGTTTGTGGAATAATATAACGTCGTTATACTGTATATTATTGTTTACTCGCGGCGACAGCGATTGTTAAACTAATAATATCGCAATAATATTGTTATGCTCTGACTGACCAATTGTGCACAGGGTGATAATATTAAAACGATGTTACGCAATAGGCGTATCGGATGTCAGTTTCGGAACATAACTTATTAGAAATGATAATCTATGCGAAAACGAACTATGCACGTGAAATGATAATAATTTAACGTTATACGCCCGTATAATATAAAGAACAATATCATACCGACGATAATAATTAGTTTTACGTCTGGTATGTATGTGTAGTGTTTGTATAGTAAAATAAAAAATGAATAACTTTTCGATCGATAACGATCTAAAGAACTTATAGTTAATTGATCGTAGCGAGATAGATACTACGAGAAAAAGGTATCGTCGCGTTAAAGTCACTCCGACACCATGTATTAGGCAAAGGTTTATTTTTAAGTAATTTTGAAAAAATAAAAAATATTAAATTGGTCAGAAATATAGACTTGAAATCTTGAATATATAAATCGTAACGAAAAAAACTCGTTTTTATGTAATTTAAATTTTATACGTTGAATAATATGATATTATTTAAATAATATGATATTGTTGTTTTATGGAAAACTGTACGAAAATTTCAACTAAAACTATTCCCAATATATCGATACATATTAAATGATATTGTTTAACTGTCATTCACTGATTCCTTTTTTACATATATAAAAACAATTTCATAACTCGTATACACAAATTGTTTTTTATGGTCAAGTTTTTAACATAAAGCAGAGGATATAGCTACACCGTCTATCGCGTCGCGATCAAAATTCAAACTCAACTCAATCTGGAAATTCCATAGAATATTGTGGTTAACGAACGTATATCGACACCACGGTTGCAATGGTCAATCAAAACACGATACAAGGCACGCGATAGACGACGCGTCTATAACTAAACTCGACTTCAATAATAGATACGTAATAATATTATATTAATATTATTAGGTAATTAATTATATTTAATATAACAATTAATAATATCGTCTGATGCACTCACTCTTCAGGTCCCTGGATTGCTGGACGCACGGTCCCTCGTTGAGGAAACACTTGAGATGGCTAGCCAGGACGCGGTCGTTGTTCAGCACCTGTTCAACGTTGAGCTTGTCGAATCGCTTCATGTAGGCCGGGAAATCCTTGATCTCTTCGTCGGCGGAAACAGCGGCGGCGGCGGCTGTACCGGCAGGACTAGCCTGCACGGCGTACACGGCCACGCAGCAAAGAGCAATCAAGACCTTGCAGTGCATTGTTATGGGTGCTGTCGCGAACGGTGACCTGTGTCGGAGATTCGGAGAGAAGCGTATTGCGTTCTTATACTGTGCACGCGACTGAGTGTGGCGAACAAGTGTTGATGACCACGGTGAACCGGCCGGCTTTATATAGCGGCGCTTGGTACGTGCCACGGTCCGACGGCGTCAGCGGTGGCGGTATATACCGCGGTTACCGAGTCGGGTAGACGGACGGACGAAAGCGGTGTCTGTTTTCTCCCGTCCACCGGTCCTCCAGTATTGGTAGGCAGGTAGGTAATAATAATAATAACAATAAATTTTAGTTTATCGTATTACACACGGATAATACTATATATTATTTACGTATATTATATTGCAGCTAATACCAAAGTCAAGGTCGCCGAGTTTTAAGCAGGTTAACTCTACCGCGACAACTACCGGAACGCAATTTTGGTATTATATTAATATTATATATCATGGTATATACCTATATGATATTATTTATATAAGATTATGTGAAAAGATATATGCACTGCACGTCCGCGTAATTAAATATTATCGAGTATGATAACATTGTTACATGAGTCCATAGTCGTTATTATTATCGATTAAAATATATAATATAATATACTCATGTCGATGTTTATATTTTATCCACATTTGGATATTATATTTTGAAGATACATCGTTATACTGAGAGGAATGGGAGATAGTAACTAAATCTTAATTTTTTTTTTTTATAGGTACCCAAATTACATGATTTACATGTATAATTGCATGACTGTTTTCAGAATTTTTCGGCTTTTTTACGAGTTACTTACAAGAATCCACGGGGAAGATTCACTTCTGAGTTCAAATTATCGCACAATTTCACAGTATTTGATTAGTTATAAAAAAAATTAAAATCAAAGATATCGGCGGTCGTAGCCCAAATAATGATAATATTCTTTTAACAGGGTCCCAGCCCAACTTCCAACAACTGGTAACAACAGCCTACTATTTGTATTTCCGATCACAAATTTCACAATTTAATTTAATAATATCAAAATAATTTCAATATATTTTTAATTTGGTACCTACTTCATTAGTAAGATTAAAAAAAAACAATATAAACTTAACAACTCAGGTACTCTTATTTACAACTAATATTGGTAGATACCTCCATTAGGCCAAGCTAATTGTGCTAATGTCCTATTGAAGAATATTTCTAAAATTATAAATTATAGTAATATTATTATTATTTATAGATACATCGAAAACATACTTCGATTGAGCTATGTAATATTATATCTAGCTACGACCGAATAAAATTGTTTTCAAGACAATTTTAAAGCTCTGGTTTGCTTTTATATTTTGTCGAATTGATACTACATTTATACGTCTTGTAATGTAGCTACGAGTTCAATGATTAAGAATATTATGCTTAAACTGATAAGTAGTATAACGTTTTCGGGGAAACCTTGTTACGATATTAGTTATCCAGAGAAGGTTTTCTATACCTTATGGATAAGTTTTCCGTAGCTGGGAGTTAGAGCGCAGTGTATAAGGTTTTGTCAATAATAAGACACGTTTCAAAGTTTAGTTTATAAATCCATAATAATTATTATATTTTAAATAATACTTTAATGTTTTGAAGATGCCTGTTAATTAATGTATTGCTGAGTTCACTCGTGTTGGTGGTTAGTGTCAAGCTACCTACCATGTGTGATGTGTCATTTTAGTATAGGCATTAAGAAATAATTTGAACGTGTCAAAAAGTGTTGAGTGTGTATATTTTGTATTGGTCAACCTCACATTATAATGTGTTTATTGTAAAATAATTATAAATAATATAGTGTGTAATGAATGTTACAGTAGTAAATATATTTTTTTTAATTTAATAAAATTCTTGATTTTTAAGAGTGGGTGTTAGGTACAATAAACTCTTTTAGGATTAAATTTCGCATCCGCATACTATGCAATGCAGTTCATCCTAATATAATATCGTCGAGATCGTTTCCGTCATCCGCACGCGACAAAATTCGAATATTTATTTATTTTAGAAATCGCATCGTTTGCCACGTATAATATACATCATGAATACGCGCAAATAATTATTATATACCTATAGTGACGCAACAGGTGCATTTTTAAAATATAAAATAATATACCTACAAGTTACAACTATTCATCGCGAGACGGGCGACCGTGCGACAAATAATAATGATTATAATATTAATTCGATAATAATACCAACGCGCACATAGTAATAATATGTCATATAATATACGCACGATTTCTGTCTCGGGTCCCAATTATTTGATGTGGGTATATATTATAAGACGTAAACGCGCGTAACGCAGTAGCAGCACAATACGCAATTCGTTTTCCATATACACGCGTCATACGCACACAATAATAATATATTATTTATATTTTTATAATTGTGTGGCTGTATATTATATTAAAATAATATATTACATATCGTAATAACATATCTATGACTAGCAAAATACTGTCTACAACAATCGCGTTTCCATCGAATAATAATAACGATTTTACTATTATTATCGCATTTGTCGCCTTGACTATAATATAATATATTATTACGGCACGCACGCGTTCGTGATTCTTAGCACAAATTTATTAGTGATTTTCGTAACACCTTATTATCTGTATCAAACGACCGTCAGACGAATTTTGTTTTGCGAGTATACCTATAATATTTTCATAATGAACTGCAGCTTTAGGTGTGAATGTGTGATAGGTATTTATCGGTCATCGGATCTCCAAACGATTTTCACAGTTTATAAGGACGCTCTTGCCGCGTAAATAACCTATGATCTTAAACCCTATGTGTATACTGTATAGATGATATTTTTGTTTTTGAAACGTACAGGTTGATGTGAAGTTGACATACGACTAACGAGTTGTAGTCATCTGAACCGCAGATTGAATTATTTGGACATGGGGTAGCCTTGTATATCTATTATGCCTTATCTCAGAAGCGTTAGGGTGATAATATCTTCTTTTCTATTTAAATAAATTACCAATATCAATTTTTCCATATCAGAAACGTTTGTCATATACCTACCTAAACCGCAATGATAATGATAACATGTGTTTTATCTGCTACGGACTTGCAGTATTATGTTTTAAACAAGGTACTGTTGTAGGATTAAGATTTTAAAATGAATTTAAATATTCGTTAAATGTATCAACGATTATTCTTTACCGATGACTATAGAGTTTACGTTGTTTAAATCACAATAAAACATCATCTAATTCTATGAATATAATATATTGTATAATAAATACATATAATTGTTGTATACAAAATATCTAATTTTATTTTTAATCTAACACTGACCTACTTATTATAGAATTTGACAATAATAGTGTACTTATGCCTATATAAATGTATTAAAATAAAAACTAATGATAATCTACGGAATTGTGTTCATTACAAATGAATTAATTCTTCCGGAAAATCAATTATTACTGAATAATAATATTATTTTGTATATCAAATATAATTAACAACCATTATTATCGATATTATAATACCATAAATTTTATCGTTAATGACTAAAGAGAAATTTAATGATGTGGTTTAAGATTTTACATCAATGTAATTTGTGCTCTTTTAGATTTAAACAACATTTATTATTAAATTACACGTTTTAACAGCTTAAGAAGCCTTAAATGATAATAAAATAAAAGTATTGACGTGATATTATAATATTTTCAATCATTTTAACGTGATACTATTTTAACATTTTAAACTAAAATACATTGCATTTATCCATGATAGAATTTTGAGTACATTTTATCATACTGCAAAATGAACGATTGCCGTTCATTTGTTTTTTATTTTTACAGTTTAACATAATATGATATCATATAATGATTAGGTATAATGCAAATAAATTTGAGCATGTCTGCATAGTGCATATGACTAGCGTTATGTATATCATATACGAAATTGAATCATTATTTTATTTTATAAACTCGATAAGACTCGATTTCTATTATAGGTAAATTGTTTACTTTTCCTTCATAGAATATTAATATCTTAGTTATATAATGTTATACTATTATATAAATGTATTTTACTTGCTGTAGTTTTTTACTTACCTATTATTTTTAAATTAATTTCTAGATTTTCATGGACAAACAAGTCTTGTTCCTGATAACGAATATAATTTATCTTAATACCTTTTTTAGCTATACTTACTGATATTTCAATAAAAGAATAAAAAATATATTTTTTACAAGGTTAGCATTTCATTTAGATGTATATTTATTTAATTAATCGTTTTTATATGATTAATGTCTACATTAAATACGCGTGTATATTTTAAATTTTAGATGTATTAAAAAAATTCAGACAATTATAAATTTACAATTTACAATTTTTAACAATTGGTCCAATTTACGTTTATCCAAAACTTAAACTTGATACCAATATAATAATATAATTGTTATACACCAAAATACTCTTACCAAAAAATGAGTGGTAAAAACATAACATAGTTAAACATGACAAAAATAGCATGTAAAAAGTCTTAACAGTAAATAATATTTTATTGTAATGATTTATATTAATTTAGAAAATAATTTATAGTTTACTCCCACACAATTTCTCAAAAAGTAAATTTGAATTTCAAATCTGTAAACATCTGTGGATTCCGTCCAAACACGAATTCACTTTTATTAATTTTGAACAATAAATATGAATATTATAAAAAATAACAAAAACAATAATACTACGCCCCAAACGTGTATAATAATAATATGTGATGTAGGTACTTATATAATAGTGCCTAATATGATTTCGTGTTCTAGACTAACATACATTGTGTACGGTAATAACAGCGATTGACCTTCGGGTTTTTAATATCGTCTGGAAATATATTATGTTTGGTTCATAGCGTTGACACGCGTTACACACACTTCCGAGGTCTTCTACTCTTCAACGCATCCGATTCCAATACATATATTATTCGTATAATGAACAAATAAATATGCGTTGTATTAAAGAAGTTCTGGTAATTTGAACAGGAAACGAGGAAATGGTCGGTTTATAAGGTATGTTTTACCAAAGAGATTATTTTTTTTTCTTTAACAACGTTAATCCACTATAAGAAACTAATTGTACTCATACCTATATATATAGCAAACAAAACGTAGAGACTAGATTGAAGTACATTCGTACGATAATTTGTGAGCTTATAATTCGTATATATTATACTCAGTATATTATATACAGAGTGATAGCTCACCCACTCTTTTTAGAAAATGTTAATTCAACAAAATTCTAAATTAAAATTTGAATGAGTAATTTCACCGTAATAATCAAACCATTTTCAAGAGGGATTAGAAAATGTCCTACTTAAAAGCCTTTATTTTATAGTAAACACATTACACGGAGATTAAAAAACCTTTGATCAATAAACTGTAACTCACACAAAAACAATATTGAAATATTGACACTTTTTTTTCAAACCTTTTCACAAAAAATGAAATAATGTTTTCTTGATACTCAAATTGTGTAAATAATAATTTAGGTTAGGATATTATATTTCACTGTAATGTACATATTATGGTAAAATTAAGAGGGTCGTCAACCATTGAACATGCTTTGATTACCACGGGGAAATTAAAAATGGGCTGTGAAGGAACAAATTTATATTATTACTATCATGCCAGTCTTTAAAATGATTTTACAAAAATATAAAATATTTAATCTAGTACTTACTCGTCTATAGTCTTACCACTCTTATCATACTTAAGCAATTTTTATAAATTATAAAATTGTAATACCTATTATATTAGTATTAATTACTAATTACCTACTGACATTTATTTATATCATTAAAGCCTCTTTATATTTAAACATTTTAAACCTATTATCATGAACTGTTATCTTTAGTGCATATTGTTTAACAACTCGGAAACTACTATAAAATAACTATTTTAAAATTTTATTTTAAATATATCAAAAAATATTGTTCATTAAATAGTTCACAGTAAAAAAGGTAGGCTCTTGTTTGAAAAACAAAACTTATTAAACGGTATGAAGAATCTTAAGAGTTGTAAAATATAGCCTTAAAGTACGAGTATTTGAAAATTCCATAAAACAAGTTATAAATAACTATATCATGGTTTGGTGAATAATCCTGTAACTTGTATAGGTACTGCATTCTTGGGTAATGAAAAATCCTAGTCATATTATATCACTATACTACCTAATCTTAAAACGGTTGAAATCTAAACATTTTCAGAGCGTGTAATTTCACGCGAGTATTTTTTTTCTCAAGCGAGTCGACGATATCAAATAATTTATAACTATTTTTTTCAAATCGAACACGTTTAATCAGAAATCCGATGATGTTTATATAACCATTATGTGGCAATAATAGACCACATAAAACATTGCATTTGGTGGACTGCATGCATAATATAATGGTACGTAATATAAATATATTATATTTTCGGAGTAGAAATCAAAAATCAAGTCGAATTAAAAAATAAAAGCGTATTTAGACGCATATTTCTTCTGATGAAATCAAATCCAATGGTTCTGAGATCAAAATATTATATTATTTTATTTTATTTTCACTAAATGGATTGCCGTGAAGATGCCAGGTACTACGCACTTGTTTTCGAATGAGAAATAAACATGACGTAAAATATCTATTTACATAATAATCTACGATCTAAATAATAAAAATATTATACATTATTGCTGCATAATAATTTACTTACGTGACTAATTATCATAATATTACTAACTTATTTATTAAAATATCATTACATACTATTTTAAATCAGAAAATGGAGCGTCAGTTTTGTATATCAACTGTCCATTATTAGTGCGCCTAAAGTATTTAACAGGTAGGTACAACAGGTACATATTATAATATAAACATATCATTACCATTATTTTAAAATGTTTATCTTTCTTGAGAAGAGGTTCACTCGATTAATAAGATACAATTTTAATTAATACAATATAATATATAATTCAAAACGCATTTTGAACCTGATTTCATCACTCTGGTGAAATCAAAATGAAAATAAATTTATTCGCGATAAGATGTCAACCGACTTGAAAACATTTACCTACTATTGCAATATGACAATAATAACTTATCTCTAAATATTAATGTCTGTATCATATTTATATATTTTTGTGTTTCAGGATTTTTTTTTATATATTTTAACATTTTGCATGATGCCTATGACTTAGATAATGGCCGTATTTATCCAAAGCGAAGATATTATTTAAGTGTTCTGGTGCACGCCCAAATCGCAATGTTAATAAGGGTCTTAATACGGAAAAAATTGTGTTTTTGACAATTTACGTTAACTATTCAGTCAAAGAGTTCTTTAGAAGTGTAATAATCTGAAAACGTATACAAATCCAACTATAAAGTGAGTCATTTATTATTAATTTATTATTATTATAGCTACGTAGAATGTGCGTGTGAATATAATTAATGATTGTGCACTTTATTTTCTTTTATACCTACTAAGTTCTATATAAACATCTACACGCTTTCATTTCTTGACAGTGAGCAAACGTAAATTTTTGTTTCCTATTACATACTCACTTTTCCCATAATCGATTTTGTTTATTTATTTTAGGATTCTAACTAGAACGAGGAAGCTGTTCATCGATATTACATAATAATGGATAGTTATTATCATTATTAAAATAATTTTTGTTATTTAATGCTTTGCAAAACTATATGGATGTATTTTTTAACTTTCAAATGGAAATTGACATCACAATATACAATCGAAAAGCCAACAAACAGGTCATTTTTTGATTTTTCTCGGTTATTTTCATCGAATTCCGAAAATAATAATCTCAAAGATTAAATGACAGTAGTAGACATGCTAAAATCGCACCGATGTTTTTAAAAACATTTTCAAATAGTAATATGGTAAAACGGTTGACCGTAATTTATTTTAGTACATATTCCTAAATACGAAGTGTAGTTATTATTATTTATTGATTGATTAAAATGTCCAACTACTACAGAAATACTTAAAACAAAATTATCATTATAACAAAAAGAGTTGGTCCCCTCCAAGCCAGTGGCTGTGCGGAGATGAGAGTTCATATAACATAATAATTACCTTTTTAATGCAAGCATGAAATTTGAATTATAAAAGAGAATTAAGTTTAAATCTATAGTAAAATAGATTAGTAAATTTATATACAATCAACATCTTAACAAATGTCAACTTAATTATAATTTATACATATATAATATTATGCATTTATGCACTGTTTATATTTTACATTTTATTCATAATGATATCGGCAACACGTTTCTTAAAACTAAGGGAACCATAAAAGTCTTGCAGATTAATTTTAAATTTAATACAGAAATTTATAAAAACATAATTATATGGTAATGATTGTGCAAAAGTAGTTCTAAATTTAGGAATATTAATATTAATGTTTTTTTTAAAATCTAATATTATGACCATGCGAATGAGCTAAAATAATAGTATTTTTATGTTTAAATAAAAGTGTACAAATAAACAATGAATGAAGATTAGTAAAACTAAATATTTTTTAATTCTTTATATAGTAAAGAAGTTGAATAATGCAACGGATTGTTATCATTTTATTTTTATCTTAAATTATTTTTTTTTCAAAGCAATGTAGTAGCACAGCTAGTATTCCTGTTTTCATGTTATAAAATTTGCAATTTTAATTTCAAACACCTACTTATTAATCTAATTCAAGGTTAATCAAGTCACACAGTATAATTTTAAATCTAACGAAAATAACATAAACATAATATTATTAAATTATTATTAATGAAAAATTTATTTAATAAGGCTTACGATAACCTTTTTTTGTTTTTGCTCATCAAACAAATTTTCCTCTCTCCCAAATTTCAATCTTTGGAGATTTAACATTTCTAATAAAGCTCACTTGTTTAAAAAGGTTGGTGACCCTTGAAATAAGCAATTAGTGGCTGTAATAGAGAAACTAATATTATTTTTAATCTGCTTTACAGATTGACGACATATTTATGGCACGCGTAGATAAGATAATCGAAAATGTGATAGATAAAAATAAGTACATCACTTAAGAATTTTTAAATTTATAGAAATATTATCAACTGCACTGGAGATTTGCATATGAACTCAAATTTATTATACTAGTAAATCTCATATAGTTCATACCATCAATATTAATTATTAATATACGAGTATAACCACAGAATAAATAACATTTAAATTTAATCTATTCAGCTGTGATATGATTACCTTTATACATATTATGTATAAACATAATATTTTAATTTTTTTATTTATTTACGGTTTTAAAAATACAATACTAAAACCTTTTAGTAATACTCAGTTACATGATGGTAGGTAACAATTAAATCGTTCTGTATCTCTAATATGGTGTAGCCAGCACAATTTATATTTAATAAAAAAATAATAATTAATTTTTACTACCTACGGTTTATGGGAATGTGTAGCAACATAAACATTGTATTATGTTAAATACATTGTTCAATTAAATTACAAATAATTCAGCTTATAAATAAAATAAAAATAACTGTCCAAACAAAAAGGAAAATTTTAAAATAATTAACGTTATTATTTAAAGATCTAGATCTTCAAATAGATGTCATACTAAATTGTGTGATCAAATCGGAACTGTAAAAGTGCAAACTTCCTATTTTCAGTTAAATATATTAATTTTTTTTCCCCTCAGTAATTATTTTATAAAATATTGATTGCACGGTACTTAAATATAATATAATAGTATGTTTTATCGTACTATTAATACCTTTTATTTTATTATACAATTAAAACATAATATTATTATTTTATTTAATGTGTCCCCTTGATTTAACTTAAACTTATCAACTATACATAATACATGTTGCTGCTAGTACCTAAAAAAATAAAAAATCCTATTTATTTCGACGATCGGATGGCCTATACATATATAATATTTGTTCGGTTTTTGTAGGATTTTTATAAAATTACTATTCATTATATAATATAAATATCTATCTGACTTTTATCGAGTATTAAAGATTAATGGCTATTTTTACATTATCGCTCACAAATCACAATTATCGAATTTGGATTCTAATCGAAAATTCAGACAGTCAATCAATATACCCTTGACCGAGCGAGCACACCGGGTTAGTGCTTCTTTTATTTCTTTTCGGTATCGCTTTGTATATGATATAACTATATCCTATAAATAATATTAAAATAACCTAATAATTAGTATATTATATACATTATGTGTTGCAGTTAAAATCCGAAATCCGTAAAAACTAGTTTCTACAAGACCCTTTGGTCGATTAATACTCATTTCTGGTTTTAACTAGTTAAAACTAGAATGAATCGTAAGTTTAAATAGGTAAGTCAATCAAATCTAGTTTTAACTGAAATGTATGTACTTGTATTACCTACAAAGCAAGCAACTACAGGTGATCTATAAGTATTGCTCGATAAATGTCCGTCAGTCAAATCCCTTAGATACGATGCTTCCACCGATTATACTTAACATTAATAATAATACGATATTGATATAATATAGTGTATTAATGATAGGTATAATAAAAATAAAAATTAAGCCATCACCATTCACTACAGTATTTTTTGGTAACCACGCTATTGTCAGCGTCATTGTATTTCGCCTGCGTGATGTTTTTCGTCATATTTCTATCAATATGTTTTTCTCATTCATCTCTCGTTTTCCATTTTCTGAGTTAATTTATTACACTTCCGTTGACGATCGCCGGTATTAAACATCGTCATTGTATATACATACTCTGATTTCATGTCGGATACTGAGACAGAAATAAATTAGTATTCGAGATCGGAGAATGGATCTTTTAAGACGCTTAAGGGAATCGGTAGAAAAAAAGGCAATCATTATAATGTCGTGCACATGCAAAATTCTTATGGAACAAATTGCTGTTAAGTAAAAAAATAGAATAGTTTAGGTTAGGTTAATAAATAATATTTTAATATTATCCTAATATGTACCTATTTCTACTTTTCTCTGATTAAAACTAGTTTAAATTATCAATATAAAAATTACAAATTGGATCTTTTCGTTTATTCACTACCACTATATTTTTTTTTTTTGGATTTTTTGTAATTTCACCATCGCTCGGTAAATGTTGTTCTATTATCTTATCGCTTTGGAAGAACACATTTTTTACGTATAACGGAAAAGATCCCATTTTTTTTTTTTTTTTTTGGATTTAATTATTGATTATTAATCTAATAAGTAATAACTAATAATCACATTTAAGCAATTAGAAAAAAAAATATTGAGTATAATTTAGTCATTCTCACCTTGGTATGATCATCAATTATAATTTATAATTTTATAACATAAATAGTTTTTTTGACAAATTAAGAAGCAAAAGTGTTTTTCCTTTTTTGTTCCATTGTATAACTTAACGTTTGAATAATAAAAATATTTCATATGAATAATGTGTATAACAAGTATTAGATACCATTTACTGTTTGGTGCTTACTATTTATCACCTAGTGGCTAGTACCTACTGGCTAGTGGCTACTGGCTACTAGTGACAACTGACAATAAACGATTAAATACGAACTTGCATACGGTTATATTATATAATATAATCAAAGAAAATACTTTTCATCAGAAATAAGTATGATTCACTGTTGATAATAATCCGCATGTCTTATTTTAAGAATCGGAATTACAAGTACCTATACAAACGGTTGGACTGTCGCGACTGGACGTTGAAGTATCATATAATAATATAATTTAATCTACGATCTGCCACAATTCACAAGCATAGTAATACATCTAATTAATTATAGGTATATTTAAACTACAATCTATTAATTTAAAGTAAACAAAATTGTTTGCGAGAGAGTATAGTTTGAATGGTCGTTACCGATACTTTCATCAAATGTTTGCAGTAAAAAAAAGTTTTGGGGGGATCTATCCCCTAATCCCCCCTTAATTACGCACTTGTTATATTATATTATATTATATATTATATGTAATATAATATGTACATTATACACATAAAACAATAAACACTTGATTGTTAAATCAATAGCACTACACACAAAAGCAAGGTTAATAATACATCATTATAATTTATAATAATGTATTATAATATGTAATTATTGCGTTTACTACACAGTAGATGCATTATAAATTATATGAATTTTCACCATGAAATGTTATTACTTATTATTAATTTATAATAGTACATAATAATATAAGTTTAACGTTTTTATTAAATGTTAATAATAATAATACGAAAATATCTGATAACTTTGGTAAGACGATTTATACTGCATTCTGTATACTAGAATTTACGTGTTAGTAAAACAACACAACTGAGTTTAAAATATAAAATCGTCTGAGAATTTTTAAAATCGTGTTTAAGGTTACCATAGTTATTTATTTATGCCTATAGCATGTATTTCAGATGCAGTGTAGGTATAATAAATATTGTCTGCAGAAGGACAACAATATTCTGAAAAAATGCATTAGGTACCTAATTATATCTGGTTTTTTTCTTTCGTTTGAAAACAGATATCATGTTATGCAGTCTCTCAATCGATCAAGTTATTTTAAATATAGTGTACATACTACATAATATTATAGCTTTAAACTATACATTATAGTAATTTATAGATAACGAATCAAATGCCAACTTATTCAACTTTGTATAATGTATTATAATATAAAATGTATTTGTTAATTATGTTTGATAATTTGTAAGCTGCAGCTCATTTAAATAGTGAATACAATCTTGAACAAATCACACAATTTTCGAACAGTATTGATATAAAGTTACGATCAAAAGAAGAGATATTTTATGGAAAATGCATAATACAATAATGTATAGATAACTAAAACAATAAAATATTAATATAGTGAATGATGGCAATGGATTAAAATTATTTTAATGACTAATTGACTATCTATATTATTATGTTGATGCATATTTGATTCTCAGAAAATCTATATTCTTTACAATCTATACAAGATTATTTAGTGTTCTCATCCCTAGTTTTTCATTTAAATAATAAATTTATTCAAATTAATTATACTTAAGGAACACATTTTAAATTATTATTATAGTGATACAAACTTGTTTTCAAATACGAACCAACTTTTTTTGTAAGTTATTTAAATGATAATTTTTCTGAAAATGTTTATGAATTATTCTGTATTATTTAAATTTAAATACTAAAAAAGCTATAGACATTAAAGACAGTTTTAAAATTATAAAATAAATAATATTTAATCTAATATTTATTATAATTTTAAAAAATTACATAATTTTAATACATTAATTATAATAATAATTACTACTATTTTTAAATGACATATTTTTAAATATCCAAATCTATTTGTATTAACTCAATAAATCTTAGTGCACAAAGTGGTTAAAAAGCTCAAAAACTAATTATTTTAAGTCCTCATAAAAAAACATCAGCATTGCAAAATAATTTACAATGAAAAAAGGTGATTCTCATTTGGAAAGCCTTAATTTATAAATATATTGTTTAATTTATTTATAAATTACTATTAGCAATAGACTGAACTAATTAAACTAATTTTTACAAAAAATATAAAATATCTATATTACCTATCTAATAACTGCGTTTATTCAACTATTATTATATTATAATTTAGGTATTTTTATTGTTTCTATTAACATTTAAGTCAATACCGATGCATCGTAAAACATATGTGAATTTATATGTGGTTTAAATATTTTGAAAAAAATTTTGTTTTGTTTATAGAAAATAATAAACATAAACAAAATGGAAAAAATTCAAATCCACCTACTACAATTAATATATTTTTAATTCAAACAAAATAAGCTTAAATAACTATAAATAGATATTCCAATAAAATTTGTAATTTTTATTTTAACTCCCCGATTCCGTTAAAATGTTAACCATGTTTATAAAAAAATTGTGGATATATATTTTTGATTTTATTACAGCGGTTCCTAACCTTTCTAGTTGTACGGACCGCACCAATTTTGTAAAAAAATCTTTGAGACCCAATATAATAGCACACTCATATACATTATACGTATTATAATTATAAAATATATATTAGGTATATGAGATGAAACTACATTCAAACCTCAAATGTTCGATACCGTACACTTATTTTACACTGTAGTTAATATTGATCAAATATCATAAGTATAAAACAAAGATATATATAATAATATTATATTGTTCACGGCCCATGGGTTTGAAACCGCTGATTTATTATATATAAACTCGTATAAGAATAATTGATGAAAAAAACAACCTTCAATAATTTAATTAAACAGCTTAATATGCATTATGCATTATGCATTTTTAATAAATTTGGTACCTAAGTAATTTGATTTTTTTTGGTTGTTTTGATGAATTAAGACAATATTTAAAGTTTACGCTCATAAAAAATTAATATAACTTTTTGATAGTTTTATTTTTTTTTTTGCCGTTGTAAAAATAAAATTATGAAAAAAATTGTATTCAATTTTTAATTTTCTTAACTTAGAAAACATAATTTAGCAATATCAAAATAAAGTAAAATATTTCAAGCATTTCTCAAACCTAAATATTTTTTAGATGATATCATCAAATCGTTTTGACGTGTATATGACGATGCTGCAACGGAATACTAATATAGATACCTATTATATACAGTTCGATGATATGAGAAAATCGATTTTAAGCACCAAGTTATATTATAAACAATTGATTGTATTTGAGTAAATATATATTGTGTACATAAATATTATAGATATGTAGGTACGTGAATTATGTAGTATAAACTATAAAATATAAAAATATATTAAAATATATATTATTTTCCTGATTAGGTATTATAATACGATATTATTATAATTATTAATCGGAAAAGTGGTAGAGGATAAATAAAAAAACTACAAAAATTAAATATCCGATTCGTCGGGTAAAATCGTCTGTAGTTATTAAATAATATTATAGCTAGTAGTCTCGCCATAGACGTTGACATTAAAGGTTGTATTGAATTATGATGATAAGGTAAATACAATATTTAATATATTATAAACTAATGTTTTACAATGATATAATAAAACTGCCGAATGTTACAGGTGAACTAATGGTTCATGAAAGCTAGGATCTCGTTTCTCTTGCCATCCGTGTCGTAAATCTGCATGATTTTTTCGAAATCCGCTTGCCTGTACGTGTAAATGTGTTTGAGTACCATCCGTGCCATGTCTTTTTGCCTTGGCGTGCACTTTCCACACACGGTGCGTATGATCTCGGGTAACAAGTAGGCTGTAAATCAAACAATATTCATGTAGGTATAATAATATATTAATATGTGTATTTAATTTTGTAAATTAAAATTCGAAGCGGTCCAGGAATTATACTGTATGCCGAACAGCGTATGTACTTATGTGTGGAATATGGGCATAATGCGAAGACTAAAGGTCAAGTAATGTTTTTTTTTTTTTTTTGTCAAAAACACAAATTTGGCCGGTGATGGGAGTGAAATAGAAAGAATCGAGGAGGTAATAGGTTAATTTAGAAGAAACAAAAGGGCATAAGTACATGAAATGTTACGAGACAACCAATATGCTACACCAAAGAAAAGATTGGACAACAGGTATATTTTTATATTTTTATAAGAACATAACTATAGAGAAATATTGCAGTAAGTAGTTTTTGTCACCTTTAAAAGTTAAATACTAAACTATAGTGCTTCATTTTTACATTAGATACTAAATTTGAATAACTATTTCGTTTTTTGATTGTTTAAAATTTAAATTCATATTATAGTATTTAAATTATAAAATATTATATTTTATATCAATTGTAGATATAACTAAATATTAATAATAATTACCACATTCAATATTATCAACAACATTATGTTTGAAGAATACCATACAAAACTGAGTTTATTCTAATATATATGAGTTATTAGTTCAAATTTCCATCATAATAAGTTTTGTAACTCGTGAACTCAATTTTTCTAGCATGTAATAAATCGAAAATTACGAGTATGTTACAAGTATAGTTCATTATTTTATCTTTATTAAATATTCAACGAGATATAACAAATAACTTTAAATCAGTTAGTTTTAGATAAGTACCTACAGTATAAAATTAAAAAAAAAATAATGCATAGGTGTTATTGGAATCTATTCATAACGTGTTTGCTTATAATTTTTATTATTATTTAATAAATTTTATTTGTGTTTATATGTATTTATAATATAGGGAAAACTACCAAAAAAGCTCTTACTTATATAAAAATATAATATAATAATTGCTTGATCTAATATCTAGTATAAAAATGTTTGAAAGGAGCACAAAGATTTATATTGTCGGCCGTTAAAAATCCTAGCACCCTCTAAAATATAGATATAAGTAGTTACGCACATGACGTAGGCTATAAATGCGTGCGTATGTTAACAAGGAAAGAATAACCAAACACGAGTCTGTGACCTTGACGGAATAACTGCATTCGATCGGTTATTGTTTATAAACTTTTTTGTTATTGTTATTGTAATATTTCCATAATAATATATAATAATTATTATTTGATATGTGTATTTATCTTTAAACGTACGCAGCTGTCAAAAATATATATCCACATTCGACGATCAATGACGAAACAGAACAAATCATTGAATTGAATACCTAAATTTTATAATATTGTCATAATAAATTGACCCAAAAAATGTAATATCAGCTAATACGAAAATATTAATCACAAACTCACAATCAACATCATATACCTACGAATGACCTACGAACGATGCGTGTAAGTGTGCGCGTTTCATATATTTTTTTATTTTACATAGCCTACCTAGCTATAATATCTACTTAATACGAATATAATACAATATAGTTAATATATTTTCGTATATTAAATCGCGTTGGCTATTAATTGCGTTTGACCTTTTGTTCAATATCGACAACAATTTAAAGGTCGATACATGTTAGTTTACATGTTTGTAAAAAAAAATTGACCACTTACGTTTTAAAGGTTAGGAATAATAAATAAAACAGAAATCTTGAGTATATCTCAGAATTATTACGCTAAATTATGGTATTAATAGTTATTTAAATATTATTTGTACCTATACTGTAAACTTCAAAGCGTCATGAGTACAACTGTATATTACAGTCATTCACCCGAAAATATGAGAATTATACTTTATTATAATATTTTGATTTTATATTATTACAACGTATTCATTATCGAAATCGAAAAACAATTTGACATCATCAAAACATATATATTTTATAGTATCAACATCAATAAAACTGTATTAAAACAGTTAAAAATCATTTAATTTTGAAACATGACAACTACAGTTTGAAAACTGGTATACAATTAAGACGTAATATAATTTCAAAACGGCGCACGGTTAGTCATTTTGTTCAAAATGTCGTCTGTGAGTTAAGAATATTTTTAACTCTAATTCTTTGGTGTCAAGAAAAAATTAATAAAAATTTTCAAGAAACAACTTCCTCGTTTTTAAATAGCTCACATTCTTGTTTAATTTTTATTGGTTTACCTTTGTATTTTACTTTTTAAACGAGAACGCCTCTACTAGAATTTCTGTCTGCATATTTTATACTCTGTTGACTATTCGAATTAAATTTACCCCTACCAATAAAAAAAAACTGTTTTCGTCTGAGCATCTCATCTCCTACAAATACATATTGTGCTATTGTGCTCCACGTTTATCTATATGAATGTTATGTCTTGTGGTGTCGTAACGTTCGACAACATCGTAGTCGGTAAATTGAGAAGGGATATGAGTGATCACAACTATAGGCGTAACTTGGCGGGGGCGAATGGGGGCAACTGCCCCCACAGCCTAAAATTGGTAGGGACATTGCCCCCACAAACTGAACTATAATATTATTTAATTTCAGGCTGTTCTGTGGCCTATAATAATTATTAATACTTATAATCACGTATATAATAGGTTTAATTTATGTTTATGTTTATTAATATTTGTTAACAATATTCTTATGTTTAAAAAAAGTTGTTTTTAATAAAGTTTCTATGTAATTTTTATGTAATTATAAATATTAATTATGGTTTTGAAAAAAGTAGTTATTTTATTATTGTTTGGTATAAAACTTAAAGTATTTATAAAAAAAAATGTTAAAATTTAAATAAAATTATGAAAATGTGTAGAGATTTGCAAAAATTGTTTTTGCCCTCACGTGAAAAGAGTCCAAGTTACGCCTATGATCACAACCAGCTTTCATCGGTTGACTGATAAAATAAACTATAGTAAAATAACTAAAATAAAGTATAATTTATTGTAGAATATCTTTATCAAAAATTCAAAATATAAATCCATTTTGGTGATTTGACAGGTATAATAATCATATACGACCGGAAGGGGGAGCAAGCTGGGGTGTTTGCCCTTTCCTGGCTTTTTAAAAATATGTTTTAAATTGAATGTTTTAAGGTAAATTACTATTTATTATATAACAAATCATAACATTGCCCCTTAGAAAAATTTCTGCGGGCGCATATGGGTATAATAGTTATATTATGATCAATTAATAAACAATAATATTATAGTAGTAAACTTATTTATAAACTAATTTTATATAATAGTAACTTATAATGTAGAAAGAGAGATTTTTTTATGTAAAGCATATGCTTTTTTAAAAAGTTTTAAAACTGTTGAAAACAAAATACAATTTTTTTTTTTTTTTTAATTAAAATCAAAGAAAAATTTAAATTTTGTATTAATTGTATCATTATATTTATTTTTATTCTTTTGAATTGTAACATATATTTTTGATTTCATATTCCTTGGAAAAATAGTTTGAAATATAAAAACTGAATTCTGAATGAATGGTTTAATGTATAATTAAAGCTTAAAGTTTAGACTATCGGAATAATACAGAATCAATATTTTACCAGGTACCCCAGTGTCACTTACTTCAATCATATAAACTTTAAATACTTATACATAACTCATACATTTATAAACTACTTATTAATTTGTATAAGTCGAAGTAACTATTAACTCTGAAAAATATCATGCATGCCATAATTTAAAGAGGTAAAAACACTTGTTTAAAAATAACACCGATAAAGAATATTATTTTACAAGGAAAATATCATTTCGAAATGTTGGTTATTTAAAAACATAAGTTTAATAAGTAATAAAAGTATTTTCAAAAACGTTTATAGTTTTTGGAACAACAAATTTAATAACTTTTAAATTAAAACAAAAATCAAAATTTTGTATGTCCATGGTACACTCCAATAAGCAGTACCTACGAACATTTTAAAATGTGATCTTTGAATATGTTTAAAAATTCTAAAAACCAGAATTTCAATAAATTCATTATTAAATGTAAAATAGCTGAACATGCATTGTAAACTACGCATTGCTATTGGCAATTGAACAATTAAAAATTGAATCTAGATTTCTTACTGATGATGGAACAAATTAAACATCATACCCTAGTGTACGTATATTGCGTAATCACTATTTCGTATAAGAATTAGATACCTACTCGTCTTCGTTTACTTAACTAAAAACAGTAAAAACCACAAAATACCAACAATTAGGTACAAGGTACATATTTTTGCTTGTTTTCTTATTTTTTTGCCACAACTATCAAATAATGATCGTATTAATTATTTATACCTATCTGAGTTGTTTTACGTTTAGCAATTATTTATTCATAAATTATGAATTGCTATTAATACTGTTTTTGGTGATTCGACATTTTTGTGTGTATTATTGGTTATTTAAAAAAAAAAAAAAAAAAAAAAAAAACAATTTTAATCGCATATTTCCAAGCATACTTTGACAATACGAATAATTGCATCATACATTTTTTAGCGCGATAAGTCCCGAATTCTACCTATTATACTCTGACGCATGACCCTCGTTTCATCCTACCTTTGACTAATTTGCCGTCCGGCGTGCAGGGTCCTTCGTTGACGAAACATTTGACGTAGCCCGACACCACCTTGTTGTTTCGCAGCAATCGGCCGACGTCTATGTGATCGTACGTGGACACGTAGTAGCCCGTTGGTGCAGTGAACATCATCGTCTGCTGCTGCTGCTGTTGCGGTGTTATGATTCCGCCGTCGGCGCAGCGGACGGTCGCGGGCTGATGGACGAGCACGATGGCAGCAATCGTGACGGCTAGCAGCGAAAAAATTTCATGACGGCTCCGCGAATTGTACATTATAATATTATTAATCGTCGTCGTCGAAATGGAAATAAAATTCCGTACTACTATTCGTATGTTAATATGACGTTTAACAGGCGTCAAAAAGATATTATATACCTTTCTGGTGGCTTCTGCTACTCGAGTGCCGTCGTCCGCCCGTTTATATTTATAATATATATGCCATACGCACTTGCGGAGACGGGTGTGAAAATGCGTTTCTCTCTCTCAACAATAACACAAAATACTACAAATATTATATTGTACTATTGTACGCGTACATAAACGGCAGTCGGTTGTTATCTTTTTTTTTTTATCGGCACGCGTCTTTTAAGCTTCGTGTCGATTCACGGCCAAGCCGAAACGCATATATTATAATGTATAATAATGACGCGTGTGAGCGATTAAGTCGGTGACCAAATAAAAACGAAAAAATATCACTCGTATCGAGCAAAATGACCGCATAGCGCTCATATTCGTATGTACGAAATGGGCATAAAACAATATACTTACTAAAATAAAATAGTTTTAATAATATGCCAGGTATACGCTAATGCGCAATTAAATATGTGCTGACAGCTTATTTTGAGGAACCTATTATATTACATCTTTTAGCTTTTAACATAAACAAAAAACGTTATCGCATATTAAAGTATATTGTACAAAAAAGTTGACAATTTAAAATGTCTATGAATAACTCAAATCAAGTCTAAATATTTAGACGATTACATTATGAAACCACATTATGTATACTACACGTCTACACGTATAGAAAGTGATAATATAACTTATCAATTAAGGTGGTATGTTTTAAGTTTCTACGATTAATGTTTTTTTTTTTTAATAACAACAAAATAACTTAAATTGTTTGTGACAAAATTATTAGTTTATGTATGAATGTCCAATTTTAACAACATTACAATTTTAATGCACTTAAAAAGAAAATCGTGGTAATACTAATATATTTTAGACTCTAGAAACTCACGACAAACCTTAATGAAATTCTCAAACCTGTAGTTATAAAATAAAAATAATTTTTGTGATTTTTAAACTACCCTCAAAAATAAAAATTGAAGTATTTCTTCTACTTTTAAACAACATGAAATGTATAAGAAAATACAAGTAATTTTAAATCCAATGCATTCATCGCTCCAATCAAAATCTAAAGTCTTAATTTCACAGTGAATAAATTATTATTGGATTGTCATTTTATTATACTTAGGTACCTTCAATATTAATCAAATTCTAGCTTTAATTAGTTTTATTATTTACTAGAGTTTTATAATAATTATTCGTTTTTTAATATATTGAATGTGTAATAATGTTTACACAATTTTATCTATTTTAATAAATTATATAAAAGAAAGTATTTAATTATAATAACGCAGTGAACACTAAACGGTTTATAATGATAATATACAAATTTACATACATTTTAGATAATATAATTAATTATCATAGATATTTGCATTATATAACTTTTACTGGCATGATTCCATTAGTTTTCAGCAAGTCGACTGTGCAATAATCATAAAGACAAATTCAGTCATTATATTATGTATTTGAAAAAAATATTAATACTGCAGCTATATTACTTTAATTTTCTTGGTTCATTGTTGTTCATGATATATTTTCTGGCCCTGTCATTATACAAAATAACATTGAGTTAGTGTTTATAATTAATGGTGTTATCTTAAGTTTAACATTTTATTTGAAAAAAATACAACAACACTATAAAATAATATTATATTAAACAATAATATTGAGCGACGCAGAACGTTTGGGCACTTTAACCTATAGGGTACTCAAAATCCACATAATGTTTGAGTAGGTACTCGATATCTTAAATAAAATTATAGCACATTTGGACATAAAATAAAAGTAGTATATGCCTTTTGTTAAAAAGTATATAAGCTGTGTGTGGTAATTAATATAATTTAAAATCAAATTTTAATTTTGATTTTTGTACTTAATCGTAAATATAATATAATATAGTTTACATAGTTAAATCTAGTATTCACCATCTTGTCAGCATGACGTGCTTACTACTTTATTATTATAAGCATTATAGCGCTTTTTTAATTTAAATTAATGTTCATAGTGTATAATTTTTATTTCCTAACTCATAAACTTATATAAAACTTGCATATTATATGTAGTCATCATTCATCATAGACTATAATTATAATGCCCAAACGTATCATAACATCAGAACAAAATAGTGTCCAAACCTGTATCGTTTTAGGGAAAATTAACCAAATGTGTTGTATCCTAGTTCAAATTCAATAGTTTTAAATAGGTACGAGTATTTGTACCAGCCATATAATAAAATATCAGAAAGGTGCAGGTTCTCTGTTCTGCAAGTGAACAGTATGAATTAGTAACTATAAGTACACCTCCGGTTATAGGTATAGCGGAGAAAATTGATATAAAAAGTATTATTAGACAATAATGTAAAGTACCTAAAAACTTTTATTTTATTTTCAAAATATGTACATGAATTAATAAGTGAAAAAGTATTCAGAAATATGTACAAGGATTTTAAAAGAATTTTAATGATTCTCGAGTAAATATATTTATATATATATTTTTTTTTGTTTTTGTTACTCATACAATTTTTTTGAATAAAACAAAAATAATTATTTCATTAACACATTTATACACTTATAATTAACGTAATAATACTTTTCATTAAATTTTACCAAAAGAAAAAAAAAATGTCTACAACACTATAATAAAATATGCCGATGCAATATATTAATAAATTATTATCAAAAATGTCCAATATTAATTTGAGCCTACCTGACAAGCTATAACTGGAGTTGTTACTACCTATACTAAATTTAACGTTGTATTAGTAAGTGGTGACCAGTAGTTTTTAATTTATCGAGACAAATATTTGAATATATTATATATATATTTATAATATTTGTATATTTCATTTTTTAATTTAAATTAGTATTCAAATTTCAAGATATTATTCAAAATAAGAATAAGCCAAATCGAAATAAAATAAACAAAGCTCATAGCACGACAGACGACCTTAACGGTTAGTAGCGCGCGTATAGACTCTGCAGTTAAATTCAATTGGAAATTATAATGTTTTAATAACTCGTATTAATATACCTAATATTAGTCATAAACTTATAATTAAATTTTCAAGAAAGATTGTAAGTTTGGCGGCTTTTAATGAATATAAGATTTTTTTTTCAATTTTTATTTCCTTCTTATATCGTTTTATAACACTCTTGTGTCAACTACATAGTTGTTTGTAGATAATGTTTTAGATTGACCTACAAACACGGATGAATTACCATGAGTAGTTTTCATAAACGCGTTGACCATGAGATGCAAATTCAAATGTAATCATTATGCATATTCCACTTTTCTATAAATGTTAATATTATACATGATAAATAAACATTTTTCAATATTTCAGCGTAAAGGAAAAAGAAATTAGTGATTTCTAATTCACGCGCATTAACCGACACTGTTAAATATAATGTTTATTAATTTCTATAGTGGTTTTAATAGCACATGCACAGAACGCAGCGGGTAATACCCAATGCGTATATTATAATATAATCAATATTATTATAGAAAAATGTTGTAGTTAATCAAGGTCAAAAGAATAATAAAAGATTATCTGTTGGTAGGAGTGGGCGCATTCAATTACAGAACGATTATAGATCGATAATTGGTTACAATAAATCAGTGACGTAAATTAGAAATTTTCCTTGTGGGGGGGGGGGGGGTAGATATAAAACTTTTATAGTAGAAAACATTAAACTTAATCACTCCCAAACAAAGGAATCCTTAAACTATAAAAAATGCAAAATATTAGTAAAATAAGTCTTCTGGATAGATATTCCTCATCCCCCTCTTAATTACACCCCTGCTAAAAATTGTCAATCATTTGTAATCAATAAAAAGTGTCATGTCACACTACAGTTAAATAACATAATGTATAAATGGAAAAAATAGAATATAATATATTCTATATTATAGTCAAAGTATCTAGTATATATCATACGTAGATAGACACATGGGTACACTTTTATGAGGTTTGACTTTATTGCCCTCTTTGTTGTATTTATAAAACAAAACAAATGTCTTAACAATGTTTTTGTAAAACATTGAACAAAATAAAACAGAAAGAAAAAAACAATACAAGATTGCCGTTGGTTTGTTTTTACTTTCTCCAAATATTTGTATTATTAAATTGTAATTACAATATTAGGCCTTACTGCAAAATAGTGAGAATCAATAAAAACAAAACGACTTACAATAACTGAAAGTATATCAATTTTCCGATAAAATGAGTTTGTTCTGGTTGATATGCAACAGCTGTGACGATTGTCTATCAGGGATACGCCTGACGTTAACGACCTCGAATATAGAACAGCTGCGGTGTATGGCGTCAACGCGGCGACTACGATATCCTTTGTCTGCCTCGGTCTGCGCTTGGCGGCACCGATTTCGACGGCGAGAACATCACAAGTACCACTTTGATCCTATTCGTCTAGCAACGGTAACGATTACATAGTTGGGCGTCAATAACGACTGCAATCCCTCGCGGGGAAGGGAAACGCCCGACAGTGACGATAATATATGACTTAATGGCGCCAGCACCGATGTTACTTTAAATATATGTAGTAAATGGCGCGTACGAAAAATGTTTTAAATTTTGAGACTTATACTTATTTAAATTTATCTAGAGTGTTATTAATTGTGGTTTGTTACAACCATTTTTTTGATTTATTTTTATACACACAATATTATTATTTATTAAAAATCATCAATAATAATTACCTATTCATTAAATGATGAAATATTTATTTAACAAGACATGCAATGATATTTTTAAAAAATAAATAAAATTATTTCGATAAACAAAACGTGCCTCTCAGATCTCCCTAACACGCCTGAGGTGGCCCCTTAAAAATTCCATTCCCCGCCCCGAATTTTTAAGTTACGCAGCTTGTATTCATATTGTATTGCTAGTTGGTAGAAAAAATATTTACAATTAATATTATATAGTTATTACCTACTTATTACCTATACCTATTATATTTTATTACCCGAATATCGGAAACAGATCTTCGACGTTGGTGTAGCTAAATAGCCTATTCGTAACGCCGTCTTTACTAATATAAAAAATATTACACATAATAATATCAAGGCAGTTATAAGTAACGTCGTATTATTGTTGTTTTCATGATTTAGACATAAAACCCTGACGAAATTGCCCACTTGTTACATTTTGCGTAAACCATATACAAAAGTTATACATCTCCAACATCAGTCTATTGTCCTAATAGATCACTACAGTTCATTGATTTTATAAAAATTGTAGAAATGATCCATAAACTTTACCTGTGTCAATAGGTATAACAATAAAAAAAAAAAAGATGATATAATATGATGTAGATATGTTTAAAGTTATGTTTTAGTCTAATGTTACAGGACCTACGGGATACGATTTTATTATGTATGTATACGTGTGTGTGGGTGTATACGTCTTGTTGAAGATATATTATGGAAGTATACAAAGCAAATGCGTTTATGATTTTAATGGGTTAAGTAAGTTAAGTTACACGTGTTATAATGAGATGTTTAGCATATGTTGTCATGTTAAATATGAGTAATATATTAAAAAAATACGTTAACTACAATTGATTCTAAAAATCAATAATAATATATTTTGGTGACAAGATAATCGATGATAATGTGTATTGCTGATTGCCTATATTCTTGAATTAATGCAAGTTTCAGAGGTGTGTACTGCAGGTTGCTTATAAAAAAAAGTGCTACGCTTTTACATATAAAATTTAATTAATCCAGAATCCCTCAAATCGTTCTTCTACCCCTACGTTCTTCAACAATAAATATTATTATAAAAATGTGTATAAATTAAATCAAAAAACCATAAAAAAAAATAAGTTTTCCAAATTGTTCGTCAGACAACCAAGAATGAGTAGATGCCTATATTAAGCCAGCAAATGAAAATAATCTCTCTACCGGTATTGACGAACAAAGACATTAGTTCATTATAAAATTATCTTTTAGTATCAGTTCCGAATGTTTGTTAAAACTTATGTTGTATACGTTATATATATAAAGTTTACATTGTAGAAAATCCTAAATCCTAATTTTTATTTATATCATTGAAAAATTGTAATTCTTCATACCAATTACTAATTATATCAACATTTTTATAATCAATTACCAGTTCAAGGCCGTAGCCAGAAAAATATTTCAGGGGGGGTTAGAGTATAAAATGTTATATTATGTAATAAAATATGAAATTATAAAAAATAATATTTAAATTAAGAACATGACATTTTTTTTAAAATTTATTCAATATCAAATTATTTTTAAAAATAATTAACTTAGAAGATAGATATTTAAATGAAAAATTCACGAACTTTTTATGCAACAAAACAGATATATACCGAAAAAATAAACGTCGTATGTATGGTTTAATGCGCTCCGTGATTACTGACAATGGCATAAACAAAATCTGTTATACTTCTCTACTGACCATCGATTACCAAAATAATTAAGATTAGATACTGTAGGTATTATGTGAGCTATACATTAGGTTTTACAAAAGTACATTAAGATTA
>VUJU01001126.1:37253-67462 GCA_009835225.1 Aphis craccivora
GAAAAAAGTAGTTATTTTATTATTGTTTGGTATAAAACTTAAAGTATTTATAAAAAAAATGTTTAAATTTAAATAAGATTATGAAAATGTGTAGAGATTTGCAAAAAATGTTTTTGCCCCCACGTGAAAAGAGCCCAAGTTACGCCTATGCATAGACAACTAATTTTTTCCATATTTTATTTATTAAATACCTATTCAAACACGATTGTGTAAGAGCAAGTTCAAGTCCAAAAACATCGATGTACCTATATAAAATAATATACATAATAGGTATATTATAACATTTACGTGCGGGAAACGTTTATGTGACTATACTGACTACTCTTAGGTTAGGTTATGTTTAGGTAACTATTTCTCTTGTTCGGTAGAAAAATATTCTCATATTACACGATGCATAATAAAATATATGAATTATGGTCGACTTATGAAAACATTGAAAACTATCGTTCGTACTATGATTGAAGAATATAAGGATAGATTATAGGAACGTATACTAACGTTAGTAATCCACGAGCTTTAGGAAACTGCATGTGTTATAATAAAATGTAACTTTCAACAAGAAAAATGCAATATATATAAATGAAAAAAAAAAAATACAAAAACAAATAAAATGACCGTAAAGCATAAATCCCCTAAAAATTCAAAATATAGTTATTCGTTATTGGCTATTCCAAACATATATAATACATATACATATTAATAATTAATTACTTTATTCGCCAAGTTTTACTTTTCTTCGTTTTATTTTATCTTTTACACAATTTAATATATTCTTAATTTATTATCACTACATAATATGCTGTTATATTTCCTATACCTACTTTTCATATCGCATCATATGACATTACATTATCTTTACAATTTTTCATTATTCTATTATAGTACACTTACTACAGTGAACTCTCCAAAGTCTCAACTCTACAACGAATATGAAGAGACCAAGAGATTTCTTTCGTAAAAAATGTTTAATTATTTATGTATAACGCATTAACGCCGTTATAATAACAGTATATATCATTATGTATTATTATTATCACAATGCTAATAAATATCACATACCTATTACCTACATAATTATTTTTACATTACATGAGTATTTAATTATATTTTTATTATTTTAAATACCTACCTAGTCTACCTACCTATAATATTGGTTTAAATTTGTTTATTCTTACAGTTTGTTTTTGTATTTTTCAAATATTACTTCGTATTGAATGATCAATACGCTGTAGAGCAGTGGTTTTCACGCTTTTATTATACACGGCACACTGACCTTTTTTTAGATAAACAAAATTGTTTTGAATTAATTAATAATTTATTTTCTTATATCACAATTCAATGCAATCGGTAATTTATGGAAAAACCGCGGCAACCAATTTGAAAATCACGGCTGTAGAGAATTAATTGATTAATAGTTTATAAATCATTATAAACCATTATATTATTGTAATATTTACGTCTATAGAGTTGTTCGTTGTAACGAGTTTCGTTTTGAGTATTCACTGTACATTATAATTAAATTCAGTAAACTCCGACGTCAAACTTGGTTTCTGGATAGCGATTCTGCCACCTAGTATATGAGTAGGTACTATAGTGAAGTCATCATAGAACACTTCACCGAATCCGAACGAATGTCAGATCGAAACTGGAGTAAAATATAACGAGATTCGTGGCTATCGTCGTACCGAAGTATCTCATCGCGTATAAATCCCACCGATTTCCGTCAAATTTAATTTAATTTTAAACACCACGAATATTATCCATAGCTTTTACCTAGGATCACTGTCATAGTAATAAAACGGTAGCTCTGTGCTATATCGACGACGGAAAATACTACAAAATTTACAAGAATACATCGTCGGATACGTACCGCATAGTTAATGCAGTGTACACTACCTATGTCCTATTGCTTATACCTAAATGATAGTCACTGTGACAAAGTAGATCTGACCCCGATACTCGTTGTTCATTATACATTAACCATATATATAACTGTAGCAGCTCATTTATCGTATTCTCAACTATAACTGAAATAATTTAAATGTTTGAAATAATTCTGCACAGATTATAATTAAATTATAATAGTAATTACTAATGAATTCTAATATGCATGTATCATATAGATTATAGGTATCTACCAATGCTCTTTGAATAATAAATACGCATCCTTTTATTTCATGTGTCTGCGATAGCATATATGTAAGTGACGTTTTGTTGAAAAACTATATTTTCATGTCACATTATTGCAAGTACTAATATAAAAATGTTGGTCGGTAGACCCAAAAGAACTATGAAAAACATCTGTACAACAAAATATATTTCTATACAATTTTAACTTGAAGTTAACTTTCTGTTAAACAAGGAACATTCAAGTTATATTGTCTGCATATATTTTAAGGTAAATAATTCACATAATTGAAACATGGATGATAATTTATAAACAAATAAATAAAACCAGAAAAGTTGGGAATAGATTTTTTTTATTTCTTCCTTTTTTTTTTTTGTATTTATATATATATATATTTTTTTTTAATTTCTATTACGAAACAGTTTTAAAAATCGGACTTACATTTCATTGGAAAAAAAATTAAAACATTTCATAAATTACATATTTTATAGGATTAGTATGTTCTTTCTGAGTTAACTGTACGATTTTTTCCTTACAAAATTGAAAATATCTATCAAGATCTATCATTTAAGGGTGGGTGTAGGTAGGGGGGAAATGTATAAAGTAAACAAAGACTTAAAAGTAATAGTTATAAATGAAAATTATAAAAAAATCTAATATTTAAATTGAATAAATTGAATAAATAAAAAATGTAATATTAAATTGTTAACATTCTAATAATAACAAGCATACATTTATATCGGCATTATTTTCGAACACAAGTACTCTATTATTTTCAATTACAATAAAAAAAAAAAATTAATTACTTTGTTCTCGTCCATTCACTGGATGATTATTATAATAATGTATCTCAAACCGACAGATTAAAATGTTTTCTTATAAATCGATACTATTAACATTTCAATTACATACATGTTTGTATTTTGTACTATTATAAAAAGAAAATGATCAACCCAAATATATAATTGAACATCTACACATTATAAATAGCACAAATTTTTTTTTTTTATTATTATTATTATTATTTAGTTGTTTAATTATTATAAATATCCATATATTATAATAATTACGATAAAAAATTGACACAGAAAAAACATGCTTAATACAAATAAAAAGCGTACAAGAACTCTCAAATCACTGTTTGGGATAGATTTCTGACATAAATATTATTATACGATACTTTATTATTATTGGTTTTTTTTTTAAATATATAAATATGTAATATAAATTGATACCTAAAGAACACGACTATTATAAATTAGCGCCTTTCATAACATAAAAGAGTTCAAGAAACTTTTATGACACTTAGTCTCTACACGCATATTCATAAAGTATTACATTAAAAGATTTAACATTATTCATTAGTCGCCAGAGGTTTGTCATCTATACATTCTGTATTTTGTGGTTTTGAACTACTGTCTATTTTTTCTTCGGCTTTCGAATCAACAATTGCATTAGCATTATCAATTTTATTGGGTATAGGCAAGGGAGGTTCAACAATCAAACCTAAGAAATAAAACAATACATATTCATATAAAAATAAGTAAATGGTGGATTCTTTAAAAATTAAGGTTTTGTCTCATACCTGTATTAGATACATAATAGTTATTAGAGGTTTGGCTTTTGTTCATTAAATGTTGTATTGGCGCACAATTTGGTTGCATTCGCATGTTTTGTGGCGGAGGTGGAATACGCTGTAAATATTGGAACGCAGATACTGGTCTTTGGATAGGAGTTGGATAAGGTGGTGCGATTTTACCAGCCATTGATCCATTGTTACTGTTCATCCTGGGTTGCTGCATCAAGGGCTAAAATAAATTAACAAATGTATACTATTCATTTTAAAATTGTCATACAAAACTATGAATAAAAAAAGATAAGATTTTGAAATCAATAAATCAAGCTATTCATAATATTTGCTCTATAATATCTAATATTTAAACATTTAAGTTGATATGATAAATATGATATTACTTAATGAAAATTTAAAAAAACACTTACCAACTGATTATTTTGAGTTGCAGATACTTGATAATTACTATATTTCCCTTGCATAGCCTGATGAGTTTGTTGATTTGAATTCATCAACGTCTTATTAGCTTAAAATTATTTTATATTAGTTAGCAATTCTTTTCAATATTTTTTTTATTGGAATAAAGATTAACAACTTACTATCAAAATATTGCTGCTGTTGTTGTCTGAATAAGTTAGAAGAATACATTGGATTTCCTAAATCTTGTTGATTCGAAATTGCAGACTTTTGAAGGTCATTAGTACCATTTCCACCAGTCAAATTCCCCTTTATATATGGTACTTGTCGGTACTAGTTAAATAAAAGTATAAGTAGATAATTTTTTATTTTTATTAAATATTATTTTGGTTCACATTAAAAAAAGATGGTAAGCCCACATATGTTATCTTTTTCCTACAAATATACAAGCTATCGTGCTGTAATAAGATAAACTGCAGAGATTATGGGATGCTTATCGTATGAGCTCTACTATACGATTTATATCTTTATTATTGTGACTCAACAATAATAATGATTAGTATTTTTTTTTCCTGAATGCTATCATTTTAATTAATATTATAATTTTATATGTATAAACATAATAACTATACACTATACAGTATCTAATTGAAATGTGGTAGAGGCAGTGGCACAACCAGGGGTGGGGTTAAGGGGTTATAACCCTCCCCCCAAAATTTCTCCAAGGCCACAGTACTCCTTCATGTCGGTACACCTGACAATATAAATTGTATTAATGTAACCTTCCACCTCAAAATTTAAAAAGGCGTAGTTGCGAAACTCTAGAGAGATATCCATAAAAGTGATACGTTTAAAGCATTTCTGAGAGACGTGACACAAATATTTATACATTTATTTATTTTAATTTTTATTTTTTATACAATTTTATTTATGTACGATTTTTTTTTTTTTTTTTTATAATTATTTTTATATTTATAATTTAATGATGAATGAATTATGAAATAATAACTTTGATAATATATCATAACTTTTTAAAATATATTACTTATTTAAACATTTTTTGAATGTTATTAAAATCACTTTTTCATCGTTCACGTATTACAAGAATATATTGTCTAAAACTCTAAAATCTTAATATAGTATTATAACAGTGTACCACAGTATTCTATGTACTATATGAGCAGAATGTAGTCACAATGTTGCCAGTATCGAGCATACGACAAGATAACCCATATAACATAATAAAGCTGTATTCATTATAATCAATTGAATGTAATTAGCTTTAAAATAAAAATAATAACAACTTAAAAAACACAAAGATAATAGATCTTACATTATCTTTGGTAATGGGTCAATTCATCTTAATAATAATATTTTAGATGACAACACAAAATTGGTTCAGTTGAACAATAATTTAATATGTATATTAAATGTCTATGAGATGAAAGTACACTTAATATTGTTAGCACTTTTAAATAGGTATATGTATATAAAAAAAAATCATGGATATTAAAATTATAATATTTATGTTGCTTTGATTAGTTTAGTATTCTACTACTATAATGGATTTAAATTATTACATCAAGGTTATATTATACATGTATATATATCATTTTATTTACTTTTGTGTCAAAAGTATGCAAGTAGCTAAGGTTAATTCTATGTTTAATTCCTAAATTACCTGTGACGTAAAACTTTGCATGTTTGGAGGTGGTGCGTTTTGAGAACCAAATGCAGCTGCTGGAATTCCGAAAGTATTGCCACCTGATGCACCAGGAACCACTTGTGGTTGAAATGCAGAAGGAATATAATTAGGATTTGTTGGTCCTGCTAATTTATCAATGAAACGTTTAAAAATGAATATTGTTTTTATAATATTTTATAACAATAACTTACTGGCTGAATTAGTAGAATATAGTGACGAGGAAGTTTGCAATGGTGTTGCTCTCGTATTATTCATGGTATTGAATGGTGGGTTGAATATAGGTTCATACGGCATCAAAAACTAGAAAACAAAATATTATAAGAAAAAAATAGAAAACATAAAGTTTTTAAATTAATTATTTTACAGGTGATGGTTGAGGTGTTGTAGCATTATAAGTATTTTTATTTCCAATTGTTCCAATTTGCTGCGAGGACTGTTTTACTTGTGAGGAAGAAGAATTTGTACTGCTCGGTATTAATACTGGGTTTATATTTGTATTTATTTGCTGAGCGTTGTTATAAGCCTAAACAATTAGATACATTTAATATATTTGATTGATTACACCTAGAAAATTTTTTTCAATTTTAACATACCGGTCCCATCCTGAATGGTGATATAGAAGATTGTAATACTTCTGAACCACCTTGACCAGCCGGTGAACCAGCATGAATAAACATTGATGGATTATATTGGTTCATATTTTGATTCAAACCATTAGATTGTAGACCATAAGTAAATTGGCTATATTGAGACCGGGCTGCACCACTTATAACCTTAAACAAATATATTGTTTTGGGAAATAAGAAATACGTTTTTTTCCTTTTAGATGAATCCAATAATTTAAAAAGATGATTTTATTTATTTTAGTATAGTTACTATTATTAAATTAACAATTGATTTTCCAATATAAAATTTCAAGGATATTTTTGTAAAATTAAATAAATGTTAATACTTTAAAATATTCAGTCAACTTACAGTTTGAGAAGGTTCTAATAACGAATAAACTTGAGGGGCAGAAGGTGATGGTGGTGGCATTGTTGTTGTTGAGTAATGTTGTTGAGCAGAATTAAATAAAATAGTTGATGAAGGAGATTGTCCAGTACCAGCAGACACAAACTGTTTAGTCATCATTTCTACTCCATTTTTATTATTGGTATTTAATATTAAATGGGTTTGCTGCTGTTTAGCAATATGTGGACCGTACATATCAGGTAATCCATCACTATTTTCCATCATTATCTAATTATTAAAATTTAAAAAAAAAAAAAAAAACGAAATAAATAAAAATAAACTTTAATATACAAACATAAATCTATAATGAAATACTAATTTTATTATCAATTATTTACTTGTAAATTCATGTGCGTTGCTTGTGTTGGTATAGCATTAGGAAGTGGTGTAGTTGATGTATGTGGTTGAGGAGTTGTAGAGCTGAACACATGTGTACTAGTTGATGACTGTTGCTGCTGCTGCTGCTGCTGTTGTTGTTGTTGTTGTTGCTGTTGCTGCTGCTGTTGTTGTTGTTGTTGCTGCTGTTGCTGTTGTTGTTGTTGACTCAATGGGGGCGATAATGTACCCTGCGGTTGAGGTTTAACCTTAAGAAATATAAAATTGTTATAAATGACATATTACCTCATTGACATCCAAGTATTTACCTTGCATACGTTTGTGGTAGCAGCATTTGGATCTTGTTTAAGTTGACCAGTAGCAGCCATAGACACTGGAATGTAAGAGCCAGCAACATTTTGTAACTGAGGCGCAGGGCTAAAATTAAAAACATAAAAATAAAGTTATACCTAAAAAATATAAATCATACACAACATAACGTCTCATTTTTTTTTTTTTTTTTATGGGTTTATATCATAAAAACGGGTGTTAAAAAGCTGCACTAGACAAATTGTAAATTTTAAGTGTTAATTACAACCAAAAGTGTCACGTACCAAAGTACATACCTGTACACTTGCTGATTATGAACTCTTTGTTCATCAATAACGGACATTTCAGATTTATCATGCTGTACACTACTTGCTGTGCTATAAACTGTATTAAAAGCACTATCAGATATATTTTGTTGAACTTGTGGATTAGATTCTGGTTTGTCGTCCCAAACCTTCAATAAAAATAATTTAAAAATTAAGTATAAATAAAAGAAGTAAACTAATTATTACCTCTGAAAAGAATAATACAATTTTATCAACAAATAGATGATAATATATTAAGAGGAGGCCACATCCGCATGTGTTGTCTCGTTTTAACATATATACATCATAGTAAATTTTCGTTCAGTATAATCAATTTTTTTTTTTTTGATAATAGAAAAATTGACTAATATTAAAGCTATCATAAAAATTAAAGGTAATAATATTATCTAGGGCATATTGTAGGTTTGTATTAATATTTTAATTTTTAAGTTAGTTACATTACAGTGAGTGGGCATTTTAAAGTTTTTATATTTTACATAACTATAACTCACTTAAAAATTAAAATGCAATGCCCTAGATAATATTATTGCCTTTAAGTTTGATTATTTTAAGCAAATTGATTCTAATATTAAGACTAACAATATAAAATTGATTCAGTTGAACGATAATTTGCTATATTGTATTAATGTAATATGGAGATAACACATGAGAGTATGGCATCCACTTAATATGAATAAATTAATTAATTTATATGTATGGTAAGCAATTTCAACCATGAATTGTTTTAATCATAGTAATTACTCGTATTTTTTACAACATTTAGCTTTATAACATTTAAAATTTATCAATACTAAAATGCAATATACTAATGTATTACATCTTATTAAATGGAAACCTATTTTTGCTTTTTGTTTTATAAAAGTATAATTATTTAAAAAAGTTAATACAATTTTACTTATTAGTATTTGGATAAAAAGTCTTACTAAAAAAAAAAATAAAAAAAATAAATGAACAAAAAAAAAGTATAGTGTGCAATTTTTTTATATCTGGATTGATTATGGTTTACCAAAAAAGCTATTAACTTCTACACTAGTAAATTAACGAACTTATCAAGTCTGGAAGGATTTATGTCACAAACTATAAAAAGTTACTTTATACCATTAAACCTATTAATGTATAAAAAAATTTAGAAATCACAATCTTTAAGCATAATAAATGATATTATAACATTTATAACCAATATTCAATCCCTACCTTCTTCATGAACTATGCTTAAAAAAGTTAGTAATGAATCAAAGAAAATAAAAATTTAACTTCTATTAAAAAAAAAGTGGGTAAGAGGCACCGCTCTGCTGTACATTAGGTGCCGTATAGATCATTATTATATATTATAGGAGTGTTAAATTTGAATCCAATGATAGGTATCATTGTATACGAAAAACGATTCTGAACGAAGATGATTTGTCAGCCTAGGATAACATTGGTGAAAAAGGCGGTTAATGTTTTAATGGCCTAAATACACCAGAATATAAGTTCTTTTATAATTATTATAAGCTAAACTTATGTAAAATCTTGTATTGAATTTACAACTCTTTGCTACTTATACAACATTTTTTATAAATTATACCTACAAAATAATTTGCATATATTCATAGTTTTGACGAATTTTTGTCAATATTTGAATTTCAAATGCTAATAAAAAAAAATTGTGCCTATGTATTCTTATGATATTTTAATCACTATAAGAATAACATATGAAGAACATTGTATTCAATTTTCAAGTATTTTGATTTGGCCAAAACAATTTAAGCGACACTTCAAAATAATTTTTTTAGAAAAATTGAAAATTTCAATTGTCTATAAATAGCTCAAAAAAAGTCAAAATATTTTGAAAATTCAATCATGTAAAGAAAATGCCTATGTAAATAACTACTACAATTTTCAAGTATCTACGATTTATACTTTTTGAATAATAAGATATTTAAAATTGTTTGAGGATAAATCATTATCGTTACGCTATTTCGTAAAAATTTAAATTCAAAAACACTTAAAATTTTTCGTATAATGATGCTTAGAGTTTTCTCTATAGATACTTGAAGGAAAACTTAGTGTTGTATTTTAAATACTTAGTTATTAACACAACAATTTTTATGATTTTTCAACTTCAAAATAACATGCAAATTTTCGTGTTTTCAACAATTTCGTAAAAATTTGAAGTATTTAAAAAAAAAATTGAGACTAAGGATTAAAGAATAAATAAGAAAATAAAAGAACAACTCATAAGGAACCTTGTATTAAATTTTCAAAATTTTTTTATTCGACACATCAAAAAAATTTCTTATAAAAATTGAAAATTTCGGTGGTCTATAAAAAAAAAGTCAAAAATTTTTGAAAATATAACTGTATATACCAGGGGTGGCTAGCGAGAAGAGACTCGCGAGCCACCAAATATATTAATAAATATGGAAGAGCCAATATATATATATATAAAGGTATAATTATTATATCAAAATACATACTCATATAAAAAAAAAATTTTTGTAAAAATGTTACGGTATGATGAAAGAGCCGCAAAAGTCTATGACACGAGTTGCATGCAGCTCGCGAGACGCGGTTTGGCCACCCCTGGTATATACTATATAGATAACACTGACATTAACATTTGGTGAAAATTTTAAGTATTTACAATGATTAGTTTTTAAATTACAACCATGAAAAAAAAACCATTTGGTCGAAAACTAGTTTTGCATAAAAATTCCTTTTTTTTTTCCCCATTACTTTTTTTTTTTAAAAATGTGGGAAAATGTTTACTTTTGACCTCTATAATGCATCAAGGATATTCACTTTTCCATCGGAAACCACCCCCAAAGTTTGAAATTGAAGCATTATTTCGACTAGTTTTGCTGTGCATAGACACAAAAAAAAAAAACACACATCATTGTAAAATCAATACATTCATCACTTTGTTCAGAATCTAAAATATATATATATATATTTACGAACACAAAAATTCCTAATTTAGGTGACGATCACTTATTATATAGCATTAAAAGGTAAGACGCAACAATGATATTTAAAACTTTTATACAATAATTCAATTAACCTTCACTAAGAAATTAGTTTAGAAGCTATAAAAAAGTTTAATGAAGACAAGACAATATAAACTATTAAAATTATGTGATATAAAAACAAATAACAAATGTATGTTGATCAAAACATTGCGTTCTAAGTTAAGTATCATATTATTTTGAAAATACCTTTTTAGTGCCAGCTATCATAGTTTTTAAGTCACTTGCTGCTAACGATGAGGGTCCAGTATGCATTGATCTAGTATGGGCTGCCATAGCAATCACATCTTTATTATCTGTAGATAAATGACCACCAGTTTGTGTAAAATCAGACTCAAAATCGCCAAATCCAAGATTCAACTCAGAACTTTCATCATTCTAGTACAAAAAAAATATATATATATATAAATCAATAAAAGATAATTCTTATATTTTTTTCTAAATCTAATCACTATCAATATTAATGATTATTTTTACATACTTGAAAGTTCATGGACATCTGTACAGCATCATTTAACTTAGAGTCTTTATTATCAGAATTTGAAGATTTAAATGCTCTAAAACAAGTTTCTTGAGGATCTTCATTAAAATTACAATGATCTAAAAACAATTTATTTCTTCAAAATTGTTCTTTTAATTATTTAATTTGTTAAAAATAATCCTTGATTACCTTTTTCATTACGCTGCTTGATATTGGAATTATATTTATTTTTAGATTCTCCACATGGTTTTGATTTGTACGTGGTATTTTCAAATATAATTGTTTCCATTCGTTGAGAAGTATCAAGAATACCATTCTCCATAACCTTCAATAAATATTAGGAATTAAATATATATTAAATAACATGGAATACACAATACAATCACTCTTTATGAAAAAAATTATATTTACTATTTATAAATATATACTTAGACATACATTAGGTGATGCTTTTTCTTTATTAGATGGTGATCTTTGGGAAGTCTGCCCAGGATTTTCTTTAATTTCTGTTAAACTGTAATGAGATAAAAATAAATGCCAATCAATAATTATAAGCATATAATTACCAGCATATATTATGTAGAAATTATTTTTTATGCAAACATTTATCTTTTATATTAATTTTAATTGATAGAAAAGAAACAAGTATATGCTTCACCAATAACAAAAAATATTGACATTAACATATTAGTGACCACAGCTAATAAAACTGCGTAAACAGCAAAAATGCCTTCATATGAAAATAAAATATATTGTTTTATATAAATAATAATCAAATTGTTAACTTAAAAACTATGTTAGATTCTTTAAGATACACGTATATAAAATTTGTAATTAATATCTCAAAATAATATAATTAATATGCTATAATACCTGTTAGGCCGATTGTTAGACTGTGGAGCAATTGGTTTATTTACATTAGGTGATTGTGCTCGAAGAGCATGAGTTATTGGTTTGTCCCAAGCATTTGTTTGTGGAGGAGGTGGAGGATTATTGCTAACCATTACTACCGTATCTAAAACAATTAATTCATTATAATTCATATTATATTTGAAATTATAATATGTATTTTATCATACCTTTAATAATAGGAACGTTTGAGTCATCTTGACCAATTTGTGGTTGACTCTTTTGTCGTTCATGTCTTTGATTAGTTTGACCAGGCTTGGCTGCATTGTTATTTTGATTAGCCCGAGATGTTGGTTTAGATGAATCTTTACGATTACTCTGATTAGTTAAACGTTGAGTTTTTTGTTGTGAATCACTCAATTTTCTCTGGTCATCTTTTTTAATTGCTCTACCATCCTGAGAAGTACTTCCTAAAAAGATAAATTTAATAAAAATATAATATATTTTGTTTATATTGAATATATTATATTATATTATATTTACCACTATAACTACTCTTAGGCTCATTATTAGTAGATGTTAACTTTTGATTAGATTTTTCAGTATTACTGAGTTCTTTAGATTGATCCTTTTTGTCATAACTAGATCTTTTGTCACCCCTAAAATAAAATAAGAAAAATTATTAAAATTTATAACTATTGTACAGCTATAGTAACAATTGTAAATTACCTTGAAGATGCTAAATATGTACGACTACTTAGTCTCCGATTACTATTCTTTTGTTGAGCTTCATAATCACTAGGTTCACTAACTGAATCCCAATGATCTTCTTGTTTTTGACTATTGAGAGGTCGGTTACTTTGTCTAGAACCAAATCGATTTTCACCACTTCTACGGTTTGAATCACCAGATGTTGAAAATGTATCTATTTTAGACTGTGTTTTAGAAGATGAATTTTTACTTCTTAAAGAACCAGAATTTGTATTTAATTTATTGTTTTTCTCAACACTTTCATCGATACTATTTTTTTGACTATTACGTCCATTTAATGTGCATGATTCTAAACGAACTCTTCCCCTTGGCTCAGATCTTTGACCATATGCACGTAATGATGATTTATCAGAATAACGATCATTTTGTCTTACATTTCCTCTGTTTCGATCATCATTTCTATTTCTATCATCCCCACGATTTCTGTCATCGTTTCTATTTCGGTTTTCACCTCTATTCCTGTCTTCCCCACGATTCCTGTCTTCTCCACGATTCCTGTCTTCTCCACGATTTCTGTCGTCTCCTCGATTTCTGTCATCACCTCGATTTCTGTCATCACCTCGATTTCTGTCATCTCCTCGATTTCTGTCGTCGCGTCGAGGAGGACCTCTGGACCGTTGACCTTCTTCATAAGACTCCGGCCAAGCATTTTTTCTATTTGACCCAGACCTGGAAACTGTTCGAGAATTGATACTCTGATGATATGATGAACGTGATCCAACATAGCGGTCAGATCTCATCCCTTTTTGATGAGATAATGTAGAAGTACCAGAATTGTTTTCTAAAGATGATTTTGGTTCTAGAAATATTTTTACTTAATTAGTTGTTTCTATTTTTGCAGATTTCTACTTCCTCCAAGTAACAGGAGCACCTTAATCGATTCCAAACCCCCTTCCAAAATTGATGTCAATCAATAAAAGATATAACCAAATCATGAATAATAATCTAATTGTTCTGGATTTGATAAGCCCATACCTATCCTATACTTAAATTAAGTTGGTATTTTCAAATTTAATAATAATGTAAATTCTATTATGCAGCTAAATAGAAAACAATTGCATCACCAGTAGGTTATTTGAAACTTTTATCAATTAATTCCAAGAATAACTTCTGCGCTCCTGTTTCTTGATATTAACTAAAAAAAGTTCAAAAATAAAACCTATAATTAATTTTTAAATGTAAATACCTGATAATTTGTCGTCATCATTTTTTTGTCCATTTTTACCACTCTTTGTTTCCTGTTCAAGTTTTTGCTCTTGTGACATTTTATTTTTATTAGTTGGTGCTAAATCCCAAACAGATTTATCTTTAGTAGATAAATCATCACCCTAAAAAAATATGATAATTTTGTTTAAATTTCACTCAAACTTAGGAATAATAAATTACATATTAAATAATATAATTGTCTAATTACATAAATATGATAGAAATAATGTTAATTTAAAAAAGTAAACAGAATATCTTAGTGTTTTGAATTTCATATATATTTCAATAAGAAGTATAATAAATGCACTTACTTCATTTTTCTTCATGTCCTTTCTTTCACTTTTAACTAATTGATTTAAATTCCGTTTAGGTTCGCTAGTCAATTCACAAGCTTCAAGCTTCTCTTGAGTTATTGGACCAGGTATGTATTTTTTACCCTATAATAAAAATATTTGTGGATTTTAATAATATGATGACAATAAAGTTTTGAGTATACATACATATTGACCTGATGAATTCATTTCATCTTTGTAGAAATCTTTACCAACAGAATTTTGTCTCCAGTGATAAGTTTCATCATCGACTTGCCTATAAAATACCAAATGTCAATAAAAATATTTAATATAACTAACGTATAACATTTTTTTTTTTTTTTTTAATTTGTTTTATTTAAACGACCATCAGGGACTTTATCTAAGTCTTTTCGCTTGGGAAGGGTTAGGTAGAGTGCAGTGTGTAGCACTTGTACCCCCTTCTCTGAGAAGAGAATTTTCATGTGTGTGTGGACTTCACTCTCAATGGTCTCAATGGAATGGATCCGGTAGGAGCAGTGTAGGCAACTAGAACAGCTGGGGAGAAACTACAGAAAATTCTGTAGAATATTATTTGTACTGACCCGCGTTTGAACTGGTGACTGCACGCGCCGTAGCCAAATTGTGTGAACCCTGCACCACACTGCCCCTTATTCAACATTTATGAATGAAATAAAAAACTTACACATTATCTTTTTCAATTTCCTCTGGATTTTCCAAAGAATCCCGAGAATGGTATTTTGATACTTTTTTGTCAGTATCATAATTATCATCAACTGGTTTCTTTGCATTACCACTTGAATCCTATTATAAATAGGGTTTGGTAAATATAAAATTAAATAAAATTAAGTATAATAGAATATTGAAAATACAAACATTTCTTTTGAAATCACGTTTGTGATCATAATTTTTTCTATTATCATCAACTCTAGCTATATAATCACTGTGAGCATATTTATCATTTTTATCTTTTGAATCTGAACGAACCTTTTCCCTTCTGTATCTGTTTCAAAAATTCAAAATATACCAGATTAGTATTTTTTTATTAGATAAATAAAATTTAAAAAATGCATTTTATAGATGTTAACTTTTTTATAACTTTCATTAATATTTAACCATGAGTATTTTATTATTTCACACTCTTCTTTACTTAAGATTATTTTATTGATTAACACTTATTGCAAAATCTATGTTTTTGAATGAAAACATATTTTTAATTTCATAATCTCAAGCAGAATATTTTTCAAAGTATTTCGAGTATTTTGATACATACATAAAATTCAAAATTGAAGAAGCAGACCAGGAAAAAATTATGCAATGGAGACAATGCATAAAGGTAAGTATTGAAAATGACACAGTAATAATAGAACCAAAAGAAAAACTACATAGAGTTCCCTCTTCTCTTTTCTGGAACCTTTGGAGAAAAATTTACAGGATTAAAGTAACATTTGGACGAACAAGAACTTGTTCACAAGTGCGAATGAGGATGAGTACGATGATGAACATATTAACATATTATACATGAATATCCTAACTTTGAAAGGGACGTGTAGAAAAAATATGGACGAGAACTTTATGGGAAGATGGAACACCAGGAGTAATTAAAAAACCTAATTGAAGTATTACAGAATGAGTCTTCATGCTAATACAAAAAATCTGAAAAAACAGAAGAACATTTCTGAAAATTGGGAAATAGAATTGGTCCTATACGGCAATCCATGAAAAGGATGACAGATAAATCTATACTGCTGAGGATATTAACTATTCAATGTCACTTATAAAATATTGTTTATTAAATGTGTAAAAGAAACAGCCAGAAAAGTACTACAGATCAGATATTGTAAAACTATGACATTTACCAAAGGATATGAGAATAAAAACTGAACCTAACCTAAGTATTCAACACAGCCTATGTTAATTAACAATCAAAAAATTATATACATGTCCAAAATATAACAAACCTATCAAATTCTGATCGTTTATCTCGTTTTAGACTTGATGATTTATTAGTGTGATCATCTTCAACCCACGAATCACTTCTATACTCGGAATATCCACTACTACTCATATCACTGTCAGTACGACAAAGTGTATTTACAGCTTCTAAAAAATAACATACAAACTATTAAATTGGAAATCTCAAAATTAAACAATATAATTTACTTGTAGTAGAAACATTTTGAGCTTTAATACTGGCGTCATTGTTTTGTTCAAATTGTTTTTGCAGTCTTGAAGGTAAATATTTATTATTAATTTCTTTATTGTCATTGCTTTCATCATATTTATCTTTTGATAATTCAGATCGGAATTTTGAGGCATCATCCAAGAATTCTTTATCCTGCAAAAATGACAACTTAAAAGATACCATACATTGTTTTTTGTTAAATTGTTTATGGGTTATATAAATTTCAAATATTTAGATATACTAATATTTACATTAAAAATCGAATTTGTGGAAATTACCAACTTGTAAATGAATACAAATATGAGCAATTTTCTTTAAATTTTGAAATATACAAAGGATATAGAGATTAATAATTTAATCAGTTCATTCAGATATTAGATTAATTCTCATCGATGTTCTAACAAAAATATTTGATTTAACTTTCACCCATGTTATAAATTTAATTCCAAAATTAAAAAAATAATACAAAGAAACACAATATTCCAAAAAATAATATTTAAGTTAAATTTTTAAGTTTTAAAATTTAAATTTACAATAACCATTTATATTTTGTTCAAGTATAGAAATACTATGGCCTAATTATAAAATAGAAGTGTGACTTAACTGCATGGTAAGCATAATGGATTTCGTATGGACAATAAGTGATACCTAACCCCTCCCCCCCCTAACAAAGACTGTTTTCCTTATTTTGAATAGAGAAAAGGAATATTTTTAGATACTGATAATTCCATATAAGAAGTATTCTACACTCTAGCCACTGACAGAACGCTACTCTTTCGCGCATACGAAAGATTGCATTCTGTGGTTCCGTACCCGTATAAAGCAACGATAGTGACGGCGACACATGTTAACGGCAGTTAGAGGTTTAGAGGATTTAGTAGTGGAATGCACGAAAACAGACGAATTTTGATCACCGCCCAGAAGCGTTCTCTTGATGTCCGGACTATATAATTTTACATATTAAATTGGAATACCAAATTATATTTGAAAGTTTATGCATTGGTATGTTTGGTATTTTTAGATTGAGGACTATACAAAATACAACATCAAGTAATAATTGTTGTAGAGTGAATCAGTTGCGGATACAAGAGGGGAGTTATAGGGTAAACCCCCCCCCCTTGAGCTTATTTTATAAAAATTAATTACATTGTGATTTGTGAGAAATACTAGTTATATTCAGCATTACGTATCGTTTTAACTTCCCCCCCCCCCATTCCCTTGATAAATTTCTGGATCCGTCCCTGGTATGAATATCTCTAGTTAAAAAAATAAATAACAAATTAAATTGAGTATTTTTATTTTAAATATTAAGGACATATAAAAGTATATCTATACTTTTTTATATATTACAAAATATGGCCCGTGATAAAATATAATGTATACTATTGATAATATTGATATTATTAATTTCTTTTTGTATAAATGATTGTCAATAATTATCTTTCAACAATAAATAAAATAAGGGTAGACTAGTTATTCCACTAGGTTGACTTCAAATATTTTAAATACACTAATCATTCAATAAATTGTCAAAAGAACCCTTACGTGCAATAATCATCTTGCCGAAACCAATTTTATCATATTAGTTAAGATTGTATAATAATTTATGAATAATATGAAATGTTTACTTTATTATCTTTATTTTCTCCGTCCATCTTTTTAATTTTAGTTGCTTCTAGTTGCTGTTGCATTTCATAACGTTTTATCTCTTCTAATTTTCGATCTTTAGCACGTTGTACAGCAGTGGTTAGTTCTTCATTTACACGAACTTTTCCTAAATCCTCATCATCAAAATCATCTTCAATTTGACGTTCTTCCTAAAATTTACATATTAAGTATTTCGATTAATAATACATTTTTATACTATTTTAAAGAAAACAATATCTAACTTGATGAGCTGACGGTGGTCTATAACATTTCATATAATCTGAGTTATATGATATTCCATTGATATTCATTTGCATGAACATACTCTCCTTAAAAAAAAATTTAAAAAAAAATTATAACATATAAAGAAGAAAATTATCAATATTTTGTACCTTAATATTTTGAACCAAATTTGGATCACAATTAGCAACTTTATTATTAAAAAAACCTTTAACATTATCGGATCTATTTCTGATATCTCCATTTAATGATTGTTTATTTAATTTATCACTCAATTGGTCTTCATCATCACTGAAGTCTAATTTTTTACTAACAATAAAAATTAATATTTAATAAAGTATTAAAAAAATATACCAGTTTCACTTAAAGCAATAAAATAAAAAACTACTTGTAATCAATTTCTCCTTGTATTGACCACCCAGTTTCTTTGGAGAGTTCATTCATTCTTTTTAAATCCTCTTCACGAATAATTGGTGGAGGTATAAGTTCCTTGATATCTGCTGTAGGTTTACTTAAACCACCATCAGTGGTTGATGAAGATGAAATATGATGAAACATTTTTTCTGATGGATAATTATGTTGTTTTGTATGATATATAATATTATCAGATTGATTTGGAACCATCTAGAAATTTATTAACATATATTTATAAATCTTATATTTACTAATAAAACTGATTAAAAATCTTACAAAGTTGGGCAACATATTCCTCATAACTGGATTTTTAGTCATGTTATATTGCATTTGATAAGGATTTAGGCCGGCCGGGGCCCCTGCCACCCCATTTTGGACCGAATTGCTCCGTACGCCATTCACATTTTCTGTTCCTTAAAACGAATGTTTTACACACATTATAAACATTTTAAGTTAGAAAATTTAATCGGTAAACCAATGTTTACTCAATTATATCTTAAAATATTTACAGTATGACACCTAATATATATTTGCAATATATTTCTAGATACAAATAAAAGACACTGGTAAGGAAAATAAGTCCAGTTGTATAAAACTTATTTCCTTAAGGCTGTTCTTACAATGTTTGGTTAGTGTCTGATAACGCTAACCGTAAGAATTTATCATGAGTGAACCGATAGAATTCTACCAGTTAGTCTTAACCGGACATTGTAAGGGCGGCCCTTATCCTAATAAGAAAAAATACAGTGAAAATATGTATAACTAAAAATATTTATATTACCGGAAGATGTTTGAGAATGATGAGGTTGACCCGAAACTCCAGTAACATTGCCGGCGCCTTGAGGCATTTGGGGTCGACTGCCACCTTGCATCCAACTTGTTTCGGCTATAATAACAATATTAATTTTTATTACATATTATGTAAAAACTATAATTAAATATTCTATTTTTACTTTGAGGACGAAGAGAAGGTCTCTGTTCTGTGTTCGCCTGTGTAGGTACATTTGTATTGATTACATTTTTGTGTTCTCCACTTGAAGTAAGACTTGGAAATTCTTGTTGGAATTGCATTGTACGATGTGCTAAATATGGAGGAGCAACAGGAACATCCACAATTTTTTTTGCCCATGTTTTGCCGTCGGCATGTGAAGGCTAATAATATTTAACAACAATTTAACTAGGCAAGCTCTATAAATTTAATAATGAAAGAACATACTCTTGTAGTTGTGGTGGTGGTAGTCACTTGAACGGAAGTAGGATGGGATGAAACATGTTGTTGTCCCTGTACAGGCCCACTTTGGGACAGCTGAGATGTCGTTGTGACAATAGATGTTGGCGGAACTTCTTTGCCCGCAGCCTAAAATTGTTTTAATTTTTTAGTTTTAATAAATTAACCATACAGATGTACATGCCAAAAAAAAAAAATTAAATATGGAAAATTTGAAAACTTACCACAAGTGATTTCTCTATGACTGGTTTGTTCCATCCTCCACCACCAATAGGGACTAGATTAATTGTAGACTCATGGCTAGATTCGGACTTCTCACTTGGTAAATTAACAGGGTTACGAACACTGCGGATAACTTTTCCAATAGATTGCAATCCATTTTTACGTGGTGCTATACTTTTATGTTGATTACTTTCCGTAGACTCACCCTAAAATTTAAAATACAAGTTATAAAATAATTGAATAAAGCTAATAAAGATTATAATTATTTTAACTACTTAAGTTAGTTATTTAACAAAAACAAAACATTACTAAAACTTTTCTCTTACTTTATATAAACAATTTATTTTTAATGATTGAAATGAATTCTTTCCTTTGCTTTTCTCCCCCTTCAAACTGACCCCTGGCAATGTAGACATACTGTCTGCAAGGCACCATTTAGATTATACACTTGCCCGTAGAACGTACCTTTGATCTAAAAAACAATAACAATTATTGATTAATAAATAAATTCCAATATAACAGAATCCTTTTAGAATTTATAGTATATAAATAAATATTAGCCTACTAGGGTATCCCTATTACATATATATCAGTGTTTATTAACTAAAACCAAGTCAATACACCTATGATACATAAGTAAATAAAGCTAATTACTTAAATATCCACATAATATTATCATGGGCTACTAAAAATCTAATAATTTTAAGTAAATATGTCAAAGACTATATGAAAATATATTGATATAATAATAATATACTTTATTGATTATAGATTTATTGTAAATTTTCATAGTAATTCTAACACAAATATATTAAAAATCACCTCTGTTTCACCACCTCATACATACTAAGAATGCATGATCCCTATAATTGAACCATTGTTTTATTAAGCACAATTTAGTTTCAAGTAAGTACTTACCCATATTTTATTATTTAAAACTTTAAATGAAATACTTTTAGTGAACTATTAAGGTACTTTCTTAGAACATTATTAACTAACCTAACTCTTATATAACAAAACAATAGGTATAGCTTCTTCATAATTATTTTTTTCTCAATTTTATACTACATATATATAATGAAAATTTAAAAATTTAATTTTTTTATTTATCATTAAGAGGTATTATAATTTGGTCTACGCATAGATAATATATATATATTATCTATGGGTCCACAGTATAGATAACTTATCTGTTAAAACAAGACCAGTCTTCGTGATCATTCTATATCAAAAAGTATAATACACAACACTCGATAAAATTCTTATGAACACAAAAGCAACTCTATAAATGATAATGTCGAAATAAAAAATAAATTGGTACCTAGCAGTAAGGAAAATATTTTAAAACTAACCTCATTAAAAACACAACTTTTCAAAGTTTACCTAATACATAAAATTATAATATTTTCTTTGTTTTGTTTTATTGATAAGACTAACCTACACATGTATGATATACCTAAATTTAAATTTAAATTATATTACAAAGATAACGTCAAGACTCGGGGGGGTAATGTCAATATAAAATGTATTCCTCACTAAAACAGACATTTTGAATATACACATATACAACTATGAATTTATGATTTTATCCTCTTAATAAAGTTGTATAAAGAACAGTTGTGTATAAACAAAGATTCTAAATTTAAATAGCAAAAAAAAAAAAGCAGTATTATTAATCAAATTTAGGAAGTGTAGAGAAAATATATTGTTTTAAAAATAATATAGACACAAGTCTTAAGGAGAAAAATTATTTGTCAATAAAAACAAGATAATTGATTCTATTCTAAAAAGCAAATAAATAAAATAATAAAAAAAAACCATAGACAATGTTAATAACATTTTTTTTAAATCCTTGACCTTAGAAAATATTTGTAAGGTATTTTAAACTTACTAAGATGAAATAATTCAAATTGAAAATATAAAAATACAAAACGGGAAAAAATACTTTAATTTATCTAAGATAGGTTATCTATATCAATAAAAATTTTAAGACAGCAATAAGCAATCATATCTAAAAATTAAGTTGGACACAATTTTTCAATAGGTATAAGCCATAGACAATAGCTAAGATACCTAATTTTTGTTGTAGTTTTTTCTTGTTTCTGAAAACTACTGAATTTACTGGTTTTGCAAAATAAGTGTTGTTGTATCATAGGTATGAACGAAATATTTAAATTATTTAACCTACCTAAATTAACAACTAAAAAAGATGATAAGTCATAACTTATGATACAAAAAAATGCATTATACTAATTCTGAAAAAAAATGAGCAAAATTATAAAATACTTTGTAGATGGAACTAAATAAAAAAATCAACTTTGATAAAATAATATGAATTAGGGTAAACAGTATTATCAAAAGGACCATAGGATAATGTTGAATTGATATGCAAGTCTTATGATGGACTGGTTTCATATTGTTGTGTATATCGAATGAAATAAATAACATGAAAATCGACATCAGTTTAAATAAGAATACAAGAACAAATGATAACAACCAAATCAACATCAAACAATTACAAATAATACCTACAACACAGCCAGTGTCTAACCATCAAAACGATTTAAAAGAAAAATATTTGGTGACTCAGCTGCCTCAATCTCTACAATAAAACTATAAGGGTAGACTTTAGAGTCATGTCAAGCAGGTATTTGCTCTGCAAGAGTTACAGAGAACTCAGTAGTCTTGAATCAATCCAAGAGCTTTGGTTATATCCCGAGTCATACGAATCGCCACTCACGTCAAAATCACAAACGATTAGGTCAGAAGATGATTTGTGTGGTGGATGGGAGCCTTCCCGAGAACAGACTCAATGCGTATACGGCTTCCGTAGGAACGTCGCGACCTATAAGACTCGCGGCTTTGGGGAGACACAACTGTCACTGTGATGTATCAGGTCGACGACATGAGGTCAGCCTTTAGTTTGTTATACCTAATGCTACGCAGCGACGGCGGCAACATCGATATCGTCAGGCGTCCGCCATTGCTACTGTTGTCGCCGCCGCTACCGTTACCATAGCCGAAGGCAAAAGCAAATGCGCGAGCTGAAGACGACAATGATGGAGTACTCACATAGGTCCGTCCAAATGGGTGCACGCGTGACAATTGAATGATATCACCCGGAAAGAGTGATCAATGAGCGTCTGACTATTGCGAACTCGGAAAAACTAACGCTACGCGAAAAACTGTAGTGTAAGGATCGTCGATTTTTTATCAGACATAACGTAGAAAACACAAAATGGCGTCGTCTTTGGTATTAAAACCTTCATTCAACACATTTTTGCGTTGTGCCGCTCGCCCGCCACGCCTACAATCTCGACCAGTCAGCCACGCGCAGTGCTGGCGCGACCAGGGATTTCGGTTGGGAATTCTTGCATTGCCGATGCTACCGCCCGGTATTATTATTATTGTTGTTATTATTTTCGTTTAGTATTTTTTTTTTATAGTTTCTTTTGGATTTTCAGACTATCCGTTTGTAAGCGTTTCGTCTCCGTTTGTATTTTTCACGATAATAATATTGACGGCTGTCTATACAACAAAAAGTTAATTTTCAGACGTAATACATGCTTCGTCTTATCTTCTTATCGTCGTCTTGTATCTTGTACAACAGCGGTATGTGCACCGTGCACTTATCTCTTCTTCTCCATCCCCACCACACCAATCTCATCTAACCCACACCACCTTGGCCACCGTCTTTGTCTGGAATACTTTGTTTGTCCGTTGTCTGTACAGTAACATTTTTAAACGTTATGTACTTATGTTATATGTTCTCGGACCGTACGGCGTACATGCGTTTTTCCATAATTTTTCACGCGCAGCGGTTCATTTCCGACTTTGCTCGGATAAAAGCTATTGGGACCTACTAAAAAATGAGAGGGTTGGTGGAATTATTAACGCTCGGCACATGATGTGACGACGGAAAATCGAACGCGGGTGGTTGAGACTCGTACGCGTTGCGGTGGTCGACGAAGGGTGGTGAAAATGACGTTGACCTGCAGCCGACGTCGACGGCCTCCACAGCGCCCGCACTACCCCCGGCACCAGTCCGAACACCGCACCATACTCCAAATCACCAACCATAAACTGGTGCTATTCACTCCCCAAACGCCGCCGCCGGGTTAACGACCTCCGAGCGCTGTACAAACGCAACGTCCTATGTACAATATACTAGCGCATCTACGCACACGCACTCGTAATAATATTGTATACTGGGTGATTATTTTAAAGCTGGACATCAATTTTTTCGAGATTCTCGGGAAGAAATACGAAATTAAAAAATGTATGTAATGACTTGAAAACTTAAAGAAAAAATAGTAAAAAAAAAAAAAAAAATAATATGAAAAATATTTCCAAAAACGGTGTGAAAAAATAAGTTTAAACTGTAGGACTCTGTGCGCTATTCGTGTCAAATATGAATATGACTACGAGCCCTCTATCGCGAGCGACGAGCTGTGTGTACGATAATATAATTTATTACTATTATTATACGGTATTTTATACATTTTACCTATGTTATGGTCATAATATGCATACAACTATTATGATTGTGTACAATTCAAAATCCACCACCGTGCTTAAGTACTTTTCATATGCCAACACTGTGAGCATTATGACTTGCAACGATTGCGTTTCGGATCAAGGTGCCTAAATGCAAACGAACTACAATATGGCGAAGGAGGCTTGGCCAGAGTGACTCAAATAGGGGGTGGGGCCGTGGGGATACTATTCAGGGGTGGATGAGTGAGAATGTGCGACGCTGTAAGCCCAGGAGTCTCCACACTTTTGTAATTATTTAATGGTAAATGCGGACAAATGTATTTATGTTGCCATGTAGGTATTTTTATGTTTTACGTATAGCCGTATAGGTACCTATTATTAACATAATATATTATAATACATTATATAGATGACGTATTCTGGATGGTGTTCCTGAGTCTATAGATAAAAGATTTCTGTACTGTACGCTGTAAAAATAAAATCAAGAATTCAAGAACAGATAAAAGCATTGAATTTCAATCATTATAAATTTAAGTCACAGTAGTCACACTAATGTTTATGTAAAATATATTATTACAGAGCAACTTCGTAAATCGTAATATGATATTACTTACCTATACCCGATTTGATTGTATTAATGTTATCTATTATTAAGCAAATTAAAAAGTAGGAAGTATAAAGTATTAAATTTTATTTAATATATAAAAAAAATGTATTTCTATTTGGTCAGTTAATACGCTTGGAACCTTAGGCCGAGGCTATAGGTACACGGTATTTTCCGCCGCGTTTCGAACGCTACGTATTCCGCCGAATTGAAAATGCGATGGTTCATATCGGAGTACCTAGTTATACACGACGGACGTAATACGTCGCGTTTTTATTACTTTGGCATTCGCTCGCCGAAACGCAAGCTGACCGGCGTTTTCCGCCGCGGATTAAAACGCAGCGTATTACGTCCATCCGCCATCCTGTATAGCTACGCCGATACAAATCAACGCATTATCAATACTATATATTCCATCTCTGTCATCTTGCTAGATGAGCAAAATCTAAAAATTCTCTTCAAAAATATGAATAATACAATTTTTATACATAAGAAGTATAGGTATACAGCTTTTTATTTTTAAATAAAGTAACATGGTTCATGAGTTCCTAAACATCAACAGAAAATATATCGTATTTACATTACTACCTTATTAATATACCAATATTTTTACTGTAAAAATGTTTTTTTTTTTTTTAATTATTAAATATACCTATATTATTCAAGGCCGTAACTGGAAAATAATTTCTGGGGGGTAAGCTAAAAAAAATTTTGTTCTAATTTCATTATAATATTTTATAGGTAATTTAATATAGTATAAAATTCATTTCAAAATTTCGGAGGGAGGGGTTGAACCCTCAAAACCAAACCCGGATTAAAGGGGGTCATGGCCCCGGGCCCGCAACGGATATTAAACAATGTAGGCCCCTGGCGAATAGTACATTATTTTTATTAAATTAGAAATATTTGGATATAGTAATAATAGTATATTTTGTAAATCAAAAGAAACATGTACACTGCAGGTATATAAATTAAATACCTACAAAGATTTACAATGATATAAACTTATATCATTATTATTATAATATATTAACGTTTCCTATAAGCTATAACATACCTACCTATTGCAAACTGTTGGATTAAAAGAGCATTCTTCAAAATAGCTCGTATAAAAAACAAGTATAGAACAAGCAGTTCTCAAGAAAATTTAAATAGTTTTATGGTTTTGTGTACCTACAGAGAGTGATGTTTTGGAGGTAATTAATACCAACGATATAATTAATGAGTTTGCTTCCCAAAAATCAAGGAAAAAATTATACATACAAATAATTTTTGTATTTTCAAAAAGTAAGAAAAAAATTCATAAATTTAACTTTTTTTTGTCTGAGATATTTTTTTTTGTGGGTCACCAACATTTTGATTATGGTTATGGACCCTTAAAATTGTTTGACCCCAGCCGCCCCAAAACTATCTTAATCCGGGCTTGCCAAAAACTCCACTCCAGGTTAGAGGAGGGTTAGGTTAACCTAATCTAACTCCGGCCTTGCCTATCTTCTTCTTCTCTTAGCATTACAATTATTTAAGCATTTTGGCCGCCACCGTCACCGTTCTCCAATAATCACGATTCTGAATTCCATCTTAATCTCCTTGTGTTTCCATTTTCTTGTTTCATTTTGCTTAATCCTGGTACCAGTGGAGTACGCAGGGGGGTTGTCAGGCAGATATGACACCACCCCCTTAAAAATAAGTATTTATTCAAATTATGCAACGATGACTAAAAAAAAAAAATAAAGGTCAATTCATGCATATAATTATGATTTATGAATTTATGACACCCCCCTTAAAAGAATCCTGGTTACGCCACTGCTTGGTACACTATACTGTTCAGTGAATTATTAAATCACGTCACTGCAAGTACTGTGTAGCACATAAAATTTTTATATTATATCACTTTGCCACCGCTAACTATATTATCAGTGGCGTAGCCAGGGGGGCTTTTGGGTTTTCAACCCTCCCCCCTTGGCCTTAGTGATAATAGAATATAATATTATAATAATATCACGATACTATAGTATTATATTCTCATTGATAATATTTTATTATCTCTTTTACGCTATACATTACGCTATCGGCACTATCGCATAAGTAATTTGCTTTATTACTATTTAATCACTTATGTATGAGAGAATATGAGATTCAAAAATGTAAATCAAAGTACATTCATCGCTGTTATTTATGAGTAAGCCTATTTTTATCAGCTGCTGTTGTTATCTGCTCTTATAATTGTATACTCGTAATTTATAAATATACCTAATTGTTTTTGCCCTTTTGTTTTGAAATGCACATAGAATAGAAGAAAATATAGGTAATTAACAATTGGCGGCCCGTTTGGCTGCTGCGCTATCAAGGCTCATGCCCAACATATGCGGGTCGGCTCAGTGGAAGAGGAGGCTGCTCGCATCTGTTGTGGAAAGCCAGTTGTTGCACGTTGCTCCCGTCTGGATCCCTTCCGTTTAAGAAGTCACTAGAACTAGAGCGATCTTGATCTGTCCGGAGAGGACCGCCTCCTTGAGGGTATTCCGGTCCTACCGCACCGTGTCGGACGAGGCCGCCCTGGTTTTGGCCTGTATGCCACCCGTTGAGATGCTCGGACTGGAGAGACAGCTAGTATACATCGGTTCCCGACTGCGCGCCGCAATAGAGCCCGGCGAACAACGGCCTTCCAAGGCGGCCATGAATCGTGAGGCAAGAAAAACCACGATCGTCACCTGGTAGGCGAGTGGCATGCCACCCCGAAGGCGGCCTGGACGCGCCGCATCATCCCTGACCTGGCAAGATGGCTAGGAAGGACCGTCCCGTGGGTGCCTCTGACGTTCTATATGACACAGGCACTCACGGGCCACGGCTGCTTTGAATTGTACCTCCATCGCATGAACAGGGCCACCAGCCCTCGTTGCTGGCAGTGTTCGGGCAAATCAGATACCGTTCAACACACTATTTTCGAGTGCCCCCATTGGGACGGCTTTCGTGAAGCTCTGAGCGCCAGAATTGGCCATCGACCGAGCACTGGCGACGTTCCGGACATCATTTGCGGACCGGCGTTCGAGCTCCTGATGGCGGACGCCCACGGGAAGGATGCGATCCTGAGAGAAGCTAAAGAGTGTTTCAGGCTGTTCTTTGGCATGTTGGAAAACATCCTCTCAGTCAAAGAAGAAATCGTTATCCACCGTTTGTTAATATATATACTATATAATACAATTTTGCTTGTAATAGCAGCGAGTGGGGGACTGACCCGCCGCTGTTAATTGTCGTATGTTTTTGTTTTGACAATAAACGATGGGGCTGGAGAAGTACTGGCACCATAGTTCCTCTTCTAGTCCTCGATACCATAAAAAAAAAAAAAAGGTAATTAACAATATGTTCTTGAAGACTTGAAAGCAATGGGGTACATCGTACATGTGAGTAGTTACTAGGTATGTATATTGTATATTTAGATCGAAAGTATAGCCGGACACCAACATTTTAAGGGATGCGTATTAATAATAATGCATATATATGGTATATACGTATGTGAAATATCGGCAGCGGACGGTGGATCGCATTATGTAAGAGCCAGAGATTATAGGTAGTTTTTATTTTATTTATCATAATTCATAATCATTTGCCGTATACTCGATAAAAATGTATATTATTATTATACAGGTTATTATTATATAGGTTTTTTTTTAAATTAAAAAGATTTATCGTTAACATTGTTAACCATCATGTCTAACTTTTATATTATAATATTGTATAATAAACCTAGGTACTATACACATTTTATTTACGCATTATATATAGTTAATTAAACTGGGACGATTTAATATTAAACGATATCGCATGGTTAAATGGTTAATACTTAATAAACTGAATATTTTAGATTCTGAACAAAATGAGGAATTTATTGATTTTTTTTTGTGCTATACATAGACAATTGAAATTTTCGATTTTTCTGAGTATTTTTTTTTTTTTAAACCTATCTAAATAAAACTTAAAAACAACTTGAAAATTATATACTACGTTTCTTATAAGTTGCTCTTATTCCAGATAAAATAAAAAAAATAAAAAATCATTATTCACAATTTCTTTTATTAGTGTTTAAAGTACAATTTTTTACGAAATATGTCGAAATCGCGAAAATTTGCAGTAATTTTGTAATTAAAATTCATAAAACTTTTGTATTTATATCTAAGGTTAAATAAGATAAAAGAAATTCAACACTAAATTTTCTATAAGTTTTCCTTCAAATAGCTATAAAGAAAACTCAAAGCGTCATTATAATTTATAGGAAAAAATATTGTGTCTGAATTTTATAAATTGTTACAAAGTCTCGTAACGATAACGAATTATCTTCAATAAATTAAATAAATAAATTACTTTGTCGTTAAAAATATTTAAAAAAATTTTTTAGAAATAGCTTTTTAGTAGTAGTTAGAAAATGTAATACAAGATTTTCCTTAAGTTTGGCTTACAATAACTGTAAAAGAAGTGTAGCTTTGGGCAGTTAAAAAAAAATTATCTTATGTAAATTTTTTAAGAAATCCAAAATTCACGTAAAATAACGATTCAGTGTTAAATAAATTTAGATTTTTGTTATAGCTAAAAATTACTATTGTAGAAAATTTTAAGGTACTAAGGTCATTAGAACATAAACCACCTTTTCACCACCATTAGAAAATAATTATCCTAGCCCCAAATACCCTTCTATTATATATCCAACCCGTTCAGAATCGTTTTTCATATACAACAATATCTATCATTG
>VUJU01001127.1:3354-67456 GCA_009835225.1 Aphis craccivora
GTGCGAGAAAAGTTGTCCCGCGCAAAACAGTTTTTGCTATGTTGTACATTTGTAAGACGGAGACAACACATGCGGGTGTGGCGTCCTCTTAAACTCAATATACTTAGCATTTATTCACGATATCACATCTTTATTGTGCTTAATGTTTTTTTTTTTATATACCTAGTCATTTTTACACGTAGTTTACGAAGAGTTTTTGTTGTAATATCACTCATTTTTGTCATCAATGCAAATAATAATAACATGTAATAATAATGATAACGACGACGCTAGAAACGGCTGCCATGATTCTGAATTTAATATAAATTTTCATTAAAAAGTTGGCACCTTTTTTATATAGGTATAACTTAATTTCTAAACGTACCTAATAGTTTAGTGATTTTTAAAAAAGCAACTGCAGCGAAAATTAATTTTATAATGCTATTAAAAATAGATTTTTTTTTCGAAATAGTTTCCTAATGTTTATACCTATTTATGTACATATTTAATATTGAATTATAATAGTACACATTATTGTTAACAATATTTAGTGAATACCGATTTATTGTGTAACTATATATGACTATGTGAACGGTTCGTGGTATAAATAGTAGGCAATAGCATACAGTTTAAATGACATTGTGCCCCGGTGGCAGTGGAGGTGACTGCGGCGTCTTTGGCTCGGCGACAGTGGATTGCGTGAACATCTCCGTCGTCGCCAGGACCAACAGCTGACCGGACGGGCACCGGATGACCGTCACTACCGACTGCCGACTGCAGCGATCTGAAGTCACCGTCGTCGTCTTCGTTGTTACCGGTCTCCGGTGCCGCCACGTTGTCAAACAGCTCCCGAATCTGTGTCCGTCCCGTGGCCACGTACCTCGTGCCATCGACGTCCACGAGACTCTATACCGCGTCCTCGGTGTAATAACGCCAGACTTCTTCTGGGGCGTTATAGATACCATTCTTTATAATAACTCCCGACCAGCTGGTGGCCGACCTCGTCGTCGTGTCCACCGCCCACGACCGATCAATCGATCACCAATCTTACGAATTCCATTGAAATATGTTAAACTCTGTCGTTAGACAAACCGTGTTTTGTGGATCATGGTGGACCAAGGAGTGCTACCTAGACGGCGGAGATATCGTCGATGTCGAGACAATCGCCGCCGCCGCCGCTAGAACTCTCCTTCCCAACGGCCCGACCTTTCTTCTGGCGGCTGAGCGATTGTCTCGACATCGACGATATCTCCGCCGTCTCGGCGGCACTCCTTGGTCCATCATGACCCACGAAATACGGGTTGTCTAACGACAGAGTTTCCCATATTTCAATAGAATTCGTAGGTAAGATTTGAACAAGAATAAATAATTTAATAATAACGATTATGTTATTTACACACAACGAAACAATAGACAGAACAGTCAACCGTTGTTATTATTGAAACTATGAGTAATATAATTATTAGAAAATAATATTATACTAGCTAGCAGCGATCTCTCTCTCATCATTCAGAGCGTTATTATATCACATATTATTATTATATTGACATTTTTACTGTTCGCGAGCTTTTTGACCTGATTCGCGGCAATTTGTTATACGTTTCCGTTGGACAGTTGAGCATAGGCGGCAATTGGCTGTTATTATCAGGGGGGCAAAACTTAATCATAATTTACTGACCCATTTAAAAATCTTCTCATATTAAACTTATCTAATATATATACATTCCACCTAAATTTTACTTACTTATTATCTCAATAAAAACAGATAACATCTCACACCTCTATACTTTTATAATTTTTATTTAAATAATTTCCCAGTCAAGTGTCACTAATGGGTGGTTTTTTTTTATTATTTTCATTGTATTTTTGTTCTATCACCACATACACTTATTGTGCTAAAAAGTACAGATTGTGCATCTTAATAAAGAAAAAGTGTGGTATACTATGTCATGTTATGTTTAAAAAGTAATCATAATATCATATTAATATCCACAGTTTTATAGAATTTACGTTATAGTTTATATTAATTTATGATAATATTGATAATATTGATCTGACTTAACATGAGGAATAATTTTCTTATATAATTGTACAAAAGTAATTTCAACATAAATATTTTATAAAAATTAAAAATTGTATAAATAATATTTAATTTATGAGGGTGTAAAATGATAAGTTTGCCTTCTCAATATTTTTCCTAGGCCAACTGCCAACTGTCCCCTAATGTCTTCCCCTAAATTCCGCCTATACAAATGAGTATAATTACTTTTTATTCGAGATACTTCATAATAATATTATACACGTCATCATTTGAATCATAAAAATGTGTGTGTGTTACTAGTAAGCGCGCGGGAAAAAAGACGAGGTTAGGTACTAAGCAAAACCATGATGCCGATTAATCAACGAGTAATTTTCGTTTTTGAAGTGAAACTTTTTCACGCAGGGTAGTGAGGAAAAAAAAGCGAACGGGCGGCCGTACGAACGCGAACGCGTACATGTGTTACTATAATAACTATATAGTAAAATTATTATTATTATTTATTTGCAATTTTCATTAATTCATAATTGATCTGTTAAGTCCATTTTCATTGATTTATCAACTGAAGATTATAAGACTAGATTTTGCAGAACTAGTATTTTGATTCAGCACCTCTTGTAACTTTATTGCGAGACAAATTCAGTTTTCAATTGAATAATGATCCAACAATATCGACTACCAAATCAGGCACAATAATCGATGCAATTTTTACGCGATATATCGATAATGTTCAGTCGCAAATGTACGTTTCGTATTTCAGTTATCATATTCCAATCATAACTACTATACCGATTGAGCAAAATGATAATAAAACATTAGAATAAAAAAATCAAAAAAAAAAAATCTAAAAAATCTAATTTACATTGTTACTTTTCTTTCTTTATTATCTTCATTATCCCAGTCTATCCATGCCTTTTTTTCTTTTCACTCACTCATGTGTACCGTTCAAAAGAAGTTTCACTTTTTCCTTTTGTGTCTGTGTACAGCTCATAACTTGTTGAAATAATGCTTCAATTTCAAATTTCGGGGGTGGTTTTCGATTGCAAAGTGAATATACTTGGTGCATTATAGAGGTAAAAAGTAAAGAGTTTCCAAAAATCGATTTTTTTTATGGTATTGTAACTCAAAAACTAATCACTATAAATACTTGAAATTTTCACCACATGTCTATACATGGTTAAATTTTAAAAATATTTTGACTTTTTTGAGCAATTTATAGACAACTGAAATTTTCAATTTTTCTGAGAATTTTTTTTTGAAATGTCGATAAAAAAATTTTGGCTGACCAAAAAAAATTAAAACTTTAACACAAGGTTCCTTATGAGTTGTTCTTATTGTAGTTAAAAAAAATCAAAAATCGTTAGTCATAATTTTTTTTTATAAGCTTTTATAGTTCAAATTTTTACGAAACATATCAAAATCGTTAAAATTTCAAGTAATTTTGTAGTTGAAAGATCATACAATTTTTTGTGTTTAATCTAAGGTTGAAAAATTCAACACTATAAATTTTCCTTCAATTAGTTATAGAGAAAACTTGAAACATCATTATAGAAAAAATGTCATGTGCGTTTGAATTTTAAATTACGTAACGATAACGATTTCAAATATTTGTGATTATTCAAAAAGTAGGTATAAGTCGTAGATACTTGAAAATTTCACCAGTTATTTTTAGATTGGCATTTTCTTTACATGATTTAATTTTATTTTCAAAATATTTCGCTTATTTTAATGCTCTTTATAGGCATTTTAAATATTCGTTTTTGTTTAATTTTTATTTTTATAAATATCGATAAAAAATTTTTGACTTAGTAAAAATACTTGAAAATTTAATAAAAAGTTCCTCACAAGTTAGTATTATAGTAATTCAAAATTTATAAGAATATATATTCACAATTTTTTCTTATTTACATTTAAAGTTCAAATACTGTCAAAAATTCGTCAAAATCACGAATATTTGCAAATTATTTTGTAGGCTTAACTCATAAAATTTTTTGTATAAGTAGCTAAGAGTTGAAAATTGGATACAAGAATTTCCTTAAGTTTGGCTTACAATAATTATAAAAGAACTTGAATGTTGGCCAATTAAAAAAATGTTATCCTAAGTTTAAATTTACTTAGTTTGACCAAACTTTTTTTATTTAAATCTCATATTTCGTATAGACTAAACTATATACGAATATAATATATAATAATATAACTATAAAAATATAAACTTATTTTTTAGATTAACATCAAAAGCTCATAAAAAATATTATGACTATATATTTTTGTTATTTTTAATTCATGTATAAATAAGTTATTTTAAATTTAAAAAATTAAATTTTCAAAGTCTTTGATTAAACGAACATTTTTTAATCAACTTTATAAAAAAAAAAAAAATTGAATTGAGAGCAGTGTTGAATACAAACAATTTCACAATTTCACTGGGTCAGTATAGGTACTAGATAATTCCTATACTGGCAATACGACGGTATAAAAACATTTATATAAAATATAAATAAATTATATTTTATTGAACTCGTTTAGGTGCGGTAATCGTAACGAGTATGAGTATTGTGCATTTAATAAACACATTTAGGTACATTTTGTTGAAAGTTGTATTTGTCAGGGGTGTGAAAAAAATTTCCAGAAATGCCCCCCTGAAGTTAACTTGGATTCAACACTGATTGCGAGTATTAAATATTCAAATGTCTATATATATTAAGTATATAACTCAACAATTATTGTAATGTATGATCTGATTTTTTCTAAAAATCATAATTGAAAATTCAAGCATCTCATTTTCTAGAAAATATATTCAGATAAAACACGTAGCAAAATGTGAAATATATGTTGAGTAGTGTTTTGAAAATTTTTAAGCGCGAGCTGTGATCCAGTTCGATTACCATTATATGAACCTACCATACAATACCTAATAAATTATACTCCTTGTGTAACATTTGTAGACTATGTATATATCGTTCAAAAATATTTGTTTAAAATTCGAAATCGAATTAATTTTACATAACTTGTATTCACTATTCAAATACTTACTGTATACAATACATAGACCTAAATACCTAATACATTATTATACATTAAACATGCATGATATATATATTTACGTATATTTATCGTCTATAGTTAGGTATATGTTTGTATACATAAACAGTTTTATATTATAATTCGGTTACCAAGACTTGACCAATATGCATACGCACACACATAATATGCACTCGCTATACTCACAGAAACACTACAGTTTATAAAGACCAACGACCCCCCGGTACCACAAATAGACTCGTATGTCTCGCAGTAGTCGGCTCGCAGACTTATTAATTTTAACCGACAGATATCTTCTAAGTACACGGACTACTGTTCCAGTCTTGCGTTCTGTCACTCTCCGTTACTCCTCCTCATCATAATCCCCTTCCTACACTACGTCTATATACAATCCCTTCGCCGTCTGTATATTCCTATTCTCCTTCTTCTAGGTTTTTCGTGTTTATTATTATGATATTTTTTATACATATGTGTCAAAAGTTATTTAGCCAATTTATTAACTATGCGACAACGTTACACTATATGAATATAAACATTTTTATGCGTAGTTCTCCGCAGACAAAAATTTAGTTGATACAATTTAAACACATAATAATATACATATAAACGTAATATTAATATAAACATTAAACTGCACGTAAAGCAGAAACTAACTATTTAATTTCTGTCATACTATTCAGTTGTTTTATATTTTCATCTGCTATAAGGTGTTTAAACATAATTATTTAATGTCTTAATATGTTGTAGTAGGTACATATTATATTACGTATAGGTTTTATTTAAAACATAAATATAGTAAATTAATATGTAATACGTAAATACGTTATTATTTGTCCTATTTATATTATTCCTTTATAATATATTAATAATAATCTACCTACTGCTTAAGTATGCAGGTAAATCTTATCGGTACGTGATAAAATTAATCACAATAAAAACCCCACAATTAATAATAATATTACAATTATGTTTTGAATATTATACAAATTTTCTTAAAAATCTAAAATTTGAGAATAAATCCTCTATAGATTTGTACAAAATAACAAAAAATCATCTAAATATTAAAAATTCACGAAAAAAATTTAAAAAAGTAAAAAATACATTTGTAGCTAAAAACGCCAAATCAAATTAGTATATTTTGCATTAAGGAAGCATGTTTTTTTTTTTGTTTTTATCAAAAATAACATTGTATAGGAACAAAAGAGAAAAATGCAAAATTCATCAACAACCAAACTCTAATATTATCATATGTTACCTATATGTAAACGAATAGAGAAAAACTATATATACCTAATATATTTTTTTATGATGCTACACGACAACAATACGAAATAATTTGTTAACAAAACTCGTATATTTTATTCTCGAGGATTTTATCTCGAAAAGAAATAATAATAACAATAACAATAATGATAATCACATTAAATTTTAAAGTCATTCCAGTGTAATATACTGGACGGTTTGGCGCCGACGGGGTAGTATTATACATAATATATGCTGTACCTATATGCTGTGCAGCCCATACAGTATATATTATATATATATAAGTATAGTAAATGTGTGCACGAGCAATGTAGAATGAGGTAGGTACGGTCATATAACTATAATACATATTATACATACGTATATTATATTCAGTCAGCAGCAGGTTGTTGCATATAAACGCGCGGTGATGCGGGGTCTGCCGCTCGTCAAATGCGCTCGATCATCATTTTTTTTTTTTTTTTAATATTATCATTATATTATGTGTGTTTTTTTATAAGAACCCAGGAGCAATAACAACAGAAACAATAAACGAGCAACAATGTTTAACGAAATGAATAGCAGCGTACACCACACATATTATATATGATATATGTACATATAGTGTACCTATCCAGCGTGTCTGTGCGTATATAATATACTGATATATCTTATATTATATTATGTATATATACCTATCTAGTTTATTACATGCAACGGACTTCTGTGTGAGTTGTCCGTCTGGCGCCGGCGCCACACGATACTGTTGCAGTGTGTATATTATATACCATCGCGTGTACACACATAACACACACACACACACACACAATACGATGTAGTAACTAAGGTGAAGATGGTTAATGGTTAATAATTAAATAATAATAATATAAATAAAAAAAAAAAAAAAAATTAAAAAATTAAAAATACCATACGTAATAATATAATATACTATACGTACAACGATGAAACAAAACGCGTTTGATTAATATGGGTAAAGGTAAGGTATTGTACACGAGCTATCGTAATATATATTATTATATCAGCAGTGTGTGTACTCGGTTTATCGTCATCGTCATCATCGTAATTATCCATCTCGCGGAGAGAGAGAGAAGGATAAAGATATATTGTGTTATAGGGATCGATCGAATTATCCGATAACGCGCTCGCCGTCGAGACCAAATGTAGATATAAAAATGACAGACCGACGCGACGACGTCCGACGTTATTATAATATATTTCTGTGTACGACGTATGTCTGCCAGCAACGGAGTAAAAACGGATTAATAAATATTTGTGTGTGTACAATAACTTAAGGTATATATTATATTATATTGGATTGAATTGGCTCCAGAGTTCTTCGAGGATTCGAGCCGTCAGTACTGTCCCGCGAGAGCCACAACTACTGTATATAGGCTGTACCGTCTGAATTGGCCTGGAATTTTATCATATACATTAAAAAAAAAAAAAATACATATTTATTATAAATATATTATATTTATAACATGAGAACAATATTTATGACTATGACGTTTTAGAAAAATTGTGAACGTATACCTCTATACTTCAAAAATAAACATAGTTCTCTCAACAAATTCATTCTTACGCGTAATATAATAATATAATTGCTTTATATCACTATAGTATATAAAGTATACTGTATACTTGACTACGTAAATTGTACCTACTTGTACGAACACGACATAAAACCAATTTTTACACAAATGTATAACATAACAACGGTAAACCACCCTCCAATCCGATTTCACGTATTTGTCGGGACCAAACCAAAAATGTTTTCACTCAATTATATGATACCAGAGGCGTAGCCAGGGGGGTTTGGATGTTTAACCCCTCATTGATTTTTATTTAATTATTTAAATATTTTTAATTACTACTCAATTCCTTGTATGAACATTGAACGGGGTCGTTGATGACGAGTGGCGACAAATCAATAAATAAGTAAACCTATGTGTAATCATTTATCAATTATTAGCAGTTATTGAATTTTCTAATAATTTTAAAAGTCATTTTTATACTTTTCTAAATGTTGTTCGATAATTTATTTGGTGAAGGTCAACTGACAGCATGCAAACGACAATCGGCCGCCAATGCGCAAACGCAATCTAATATAAAATGGTATTTAGGTAAACACTAGATGGGCAATCACGAATCGTAACTACAACTACACTAATATTTGTGTTAGAGTCTGAATAATAATATTTATAATACAATAAATACATATATATTTATATAACAATAAATGACATTAAGTTAAATATCTTCGCTTTTTCAGTAATCATTATAAACGCATTTAAATGCTATTTTAGTAGAATGGTAACTCAAGTGTATACATTTTTTAAAATATTAAATAGTTACAAAAAAAAAAATACAAGAGAAATTTCAATTAATGATAAAAAAAAATATATTTTAATTAAGTTCATAAAATATAGAAAAATAGTCATATTATTGAATTACGTTGCAAAGAAAAGAACAGAAAACTCGTTCTGCTGTATAATATAAGTGTGAATGTACTTCGTCGTTGAGTAATGGATATGTGTTAAGAATACATCAGCTAGCGTAGGTATACTGATTTATTTTATCTCTATGACACAAGCGCAAACATAGACAATACATATTCACGCAATATTTTTTTTATCTTTTAAGTAACCTTACAATAAAAATCACCTTTTATAAAACTGATACAGAATAATACGATTAAGGGTTTGACATAATAACATATTATTTTTGTTGTATCAAATATTATCATTTATCACCAAACAATTTAATATTATTTTAAATTAACAACATTTTTTTTTTTCATTGAATATTAGTCAAATAATAATAATAAAAAAAATATAAAACTGATAAGTCAAATCCTTGAAAATATTATTCTTTATAATTTTTGTAATAGGTAATTTTACTTTAAGATAACTCATAAATCATAAATTCATAAATAAACAATTTTATACAAATGCATTTTATCTGTTACTCGCGTTTGAGGAAAAAATAAATACTACCCTTATATATTCTGAACTTTGCATTCAATGAATCGTTACGTGTGAAAAACTATTCCGAGTCCAGAATCATCAATTGATGGTCTAAGCTTGAAACATAATAAGAAATCTAATGTCCCACTAAAATAAGTTTAGTGATTTGTAGACTTTAACAATAACGGTATACTTACTTAAATTAAATATAATAAAATTATATTACATGGCATTCGCCTAATTGACTACCCAAAATAGTCAAAACTGTATATAGATGTTTATTGGGTTACTAGAAAAAATCATAGTTAAATTATTTAAAGGTGACAATTAATTATGTAAATTTGTATTTAAATTTTATATCTCTTCAAGTTCTGACATTATTTCGTGCTTAAAAACTATTATTATGTTTTAAGAAATGTCTGTATCTAAATTTAAAATTTAGAAACTGATAAAACTTTTAATTGTATTGTAAATATGTTATATGTGATTCTTGTTTAAAACTTTAAAGTTAAAACTGTTTAATTAGCTAAAAAAAAAAATACTTAGTTTTTCATATTCTTATAGTAACGTTTTTAATAGAACTTGATTTAGCCTAAAACATTCTTTGTTGTTTGATTAGCATTTGACATTATCATTGTCACTATGTAAGTATGCCAAAGACAAAAATTATTAAATTATTTTAGTTTTACGAAAAAAAATAAATAGTTTTTATAGCGTCACAGCAAGATTACTGGAAAGGTTTGAAATGTTTGAATATCAAACAATATAAGAATTGAAAAGCCGGTATAATAAAATGTTTAATGATAGCCGAATCGCAAAAATAACACGTTTCACGACACCTTTAAACATTGGGTACTCGCTGGCGCCATTGAAGCAGTGGACCTCGATGAACAATTCTTCGAGTGTAGATATTATAGTATTATAAAGGTAGGTGCCTACCTTATGACACTTACGAAATAATCCTAACCGCAACAACTGCGCGTTGAAAATCGCAATCGTTTCTTATCGCACGTATTTTCCGTATTGTACAATATATGAATATTATATGAATATTCATTTATAGCATTTAATATTTTATGCACAGAGAACACGCAATATTATGATAATATATTAATATTATATTATAATAAGTACACAGAAACGTAATTGTCGATCACTGCCGACTGGACGATTATATAAATGATATTTTACGAACAAATATGAAATAATAATAATATGTTATAATTACAACCAGAACACGACGATTCTTACATACAAATTAAACAAAGTAATAAGTATATATATATTATATACTATGGTCTATGACTATATGGATACGCGTGTGGCGTGTCGTGGGTTCAATTAACATCTTTATTATACACAGTCTTAATTCGGAGATGTTCATATTGCTCATTAACATTAGGTCATCCGTATAATTTCCACTATTTTTCGTATAACATGAAATACGAACGATATAAATATATATATATATGTACTAAACGCACAGTGGTTCATTAACTTTTGTGTGGTAGAGCATAAATAATGGCATTGAACATAATAAATACTTATTTTATTGTAACGTATAGATTATTTCCTACTACACCACAAGTAAGTATTCGGCCACTCGGGTACAGTGTATTCGCTCAAATTCAAATTTTTGTAACTCTAAGATTTGTATTCAACTCCGAGAACAGATATGCTATCTCGACGGTTTACTTAGATAGGTATTTCCATATATTAGTCACTTAAAATTTAAAAGTAAAAGAACATATAGTTAATAGAAGATACTGTATTTGTAAATTAAAAGGTTTTTTTCAAAGTATAATTTATATCACCAGCCTAATCAGAGACCATTAATTGTATTATAATTTGATAATTTCTAAAATTGAATTGGAAGTTGAGGAATCAACTCATTAAACCAAATAAGTATAATAATTAGTTAATATTATACGATTTTATATTTATATTCATTATAATAAAAACTATTAGAATATTACAGTTTTTAGTTTAAGATTCCGTTAACAAAGCGACAAAAACGTATACGATTATATACGATTATATATATATAACACATTTACTATAAAAGACATGATTAAAAAAATGCTCATAATTATTTTTCAACAATATTATTATTTTTATATAGACTAAAAAATACACCTAGGAAATACTAAAATATGTTTCACAATAACATAAACTATTATCCCATCAATATTATATATCACAGGTAAATACAGGACCATATTTATGCAAGGACAAATGGGACATTTGCACTGGGCCCACTCGTCAGAGGGGCCCACCGACTTCGGTAACATAAAATTAATTATATACCGTTTTATCATAATATTTAGGGAAATCACAATTTTACTTAGATATTTTGCTGGGTTATACAGTTTGTAAAAAGTATGATGGGGAATTCTCGAAAACTACAGCATTGACGATAACAAAATCGTCAAAATCTCATTGTCGATTCAAGTGTATATAAGTGTAATAATACCTATCTAATAAAAAATACTAATTAAAAAAAAAAAGCTGTGTTTTTTATAACAATTATGTTACTTGTTTTACTTGAATAAATATTAAAATTAATAATCATATTTTTAACAATACAATTTTATTCTATGCTCCAACTACTCATATTCTAATTAGATACCTACAGCATTAGCTTAAAAATATATCATGCGTAAATTTTTATTTTAGCATTGAAGAAAATATAGACGGACAATTTGGGGCCCAAAATTGTAAGTTGTACAAGGCCCACGAATTGGTAAATCAGGCCCTGCAGGGTAAATAGACGCGTAGTTTCTTTAAAACGAGAGTAACGAACATTTTCCATCTATATATATATATATATAGAATACTTTTGTATCTCATAACACCTCGAATAGTCGAATGTCTTACACTATTACTTCTCTTCACATTCGAGTTGTATAGATCTGCAGGTATATATATACCTACGCTCTACTGCAGTGTAAATATATATATATACATATTATTTTGATGTACATCGCGCATATAGGCGCATATAGCTTGTGCATTTACCGTGCACTGCAGTTGCAGCAGTTCGCATTTACGTAAAATACATAGTAATAGAAATGGTAAGTCCCGCAACTATGATTGTTATTATTATAAATCCGTCTCGCGTGCAGTCTCTCGAGTCAAGAGCGTGTGCGTCCGTACATTATTATTATTATTATGTTATTTCACGTACGATATTATGACTACACACACACACGAGACCTATGTAATAATAATATTATGTGTATCTGCAGCAGGAGAGACGCGGACCGTGCGGCGAGGCGGTTGCAGCGATTGCCGTGGCGACAGTGCAGCAGGCGTCGACGGCGGGCGGCCGTCGGGCGGACGCACGCGGAGCGTTTTAATCCCGTGCCGTAGGGTCCGGTCACGTTCCGTTCGGCGTACACCGCACATACTCCGGTGCTGCGCTGCAGCAGACGAAGACGTGATATTATTATTATTATTATATTATTATCATCATCGTCGTCTCTCGTACACGCCATAACTAAACACACAAAAATGACGCCCCCGCTACACGTTCGGTCGGCACAATGCACACACGATATTACATTATATTATACGCGTCGGCGTCACCATCGCCGGCCGCCGGAGATCCTGCAGCCTCGGGGTGTGTCCGGTGGACGCGATCCTCGTCATCCTGCGCACAACGCGAATATAATAGTTCAATAGCCGAGACGGGTAAATAAATATAATACAGAAAATGCACTTGCGCACACGCAGCGCGCGCTCGATGGGGCGGCGCCTAAAATATAATATATATATATATATTATAATAATAATAATAATAATAATAATATGAGATGATATATTATTATTATTATTATTATTATACGATCGACGTGTGTTCCTTCGTTCGTTTTTTCGCTTCCTATTATGCGCGTTGTACTCTCTCGATGCCCCCTTTCAGCCCCCCCGCGAGTTTTCGCACGCCGTTGCATATTTTCGTTGTTTGTTTTTTCAACGATTTATATGCGCGCGCGTGATGATGGCATATCTCGCGGGCGTGTTATCATGCTGCTGTGTGTGCGCCAAATGGTCGATTTTACAAATATCCACATCTGCTGCGGACAGCAGCAGCAGAAGAGTGCAGCATAATAGAATAATATTTATACGTGTAAAATATGTGTTCGCGCGTGTGTGTGTGGGTATATCTACTCAGAGCGCGCATGTGGCTGACGAATCTGTTATAATTCGTACGTTGCCAAAATATTTAAAATTCATAATGTACAATCGAACCTCCGTCGTTGTGTGTAAAATGTGTTTACAATACGTATAGGAATTTATGTGAAAACACATTATTCAATAACGTAGAAATGGGATCGATCACAGTAAATAATATTGTTTAATATAATATACTAGAGCTATATATTGGCTTCTTTCCAAAATACCAACCACAGCAACAGACGCCCGTTTTGAAAATGAGTTAATAGAGCACCGAAACATTAATAATGAGATGAAATTAAATTCATTCGACTTTATAATCGGACGAGTATATCACGGTAGTTATATCGCATATAGGTACAGTTCATGTAAATCGCTCCATATTTCCATCATTTAATTTATTGATACATAATACATATATATATTATATTATTTTATAAGTACCTACCTACTCACAATCCGTGTTCATTATAAAATATTACTGTGTTATATATCGGCTGTTCAGTGGCACCGATCACTACTGTACGTACGTATGCGGATACAATACCTTTTTTAGGCGGGTGGTGTCCGACGGACAATAATAGTCCGTTGTCCGTAGGATATAATAAAGGTATACCTACGCGAGTTATAGATATTTGAACATACTTACTTAAAGTACCTACAATTTGTCCTGTATTTTAGTGTAAAAAATTCCCGAATTACTAGTACCTCCTAGCTCAGGTTTTATTTTTATATGGAATATCATTTATTTTGAAACTGACATCATCGGTGTCACTGGCTGTTCTTAGTTTCAATCCCATCACTGGAAATATTATTGAATCCCCAATGCGCTTTTAAACTTAAGTTTAAAGTTAAGCAGCCTACTGAATTGTTTAAATTTTAAAGCGGTCATCATCGTCGTACAATACTATACACGTCTAGAATATTTTAAGTCATACATAAATTCTACAACTACATTTGAAGTGAAGTAATACTACACTGTAGTATGGCAGAATGCAATAAAACTTCAGAAATACGTATAATTATTATTACATTTTTATGTTGTTTGCATTACTAATACTTTTTAAAAGATTTAAGTGCGCGCTGCAAGTAAATATTTTATAAGCTCATATAGTATATAATATTAGCATTATAAGCTAGATAATTAAATATGCTGTTTATTTTAAATGAAATGGCGTCTAAAGTTTAAATTTGTCTACATTTTAAATTGTATACGTTTATATATCTACGTTTTATTTTATTTACTTCAACTTTAAATGAAGTTGTAATCACAAATATATAAAAATAAATTGGCTCTCATTTCATTTTATTTTTAAAAATTGTAATTTCTTTATTTTATAATATATACATATATATTTGGTACACGTACTTTTGGCTTGCATTCGGTATTTTAGTAATATTAAAATGTATTTATTTTAACACTTTTTTGCACCGTCAACATTTATCATTATAATTTATAATAAGCATAATTACACACGAGAACAAAACTCTTATCTAGCTCCATAAAATAATTATTCTATACCTACTTAAGCGATACATTATATTTTAAATATTTATATAGCATTACCGATATTTATTTATAATAAAAATAAAATGTACAATATCTATAAACAGATTAATTTGTATACTGTTTATAAATGACATATCATATAAATTATAAGCATTAACGTACATACACTTAGTACTATAAAGTGTGCTCAGCCTATCTTTTATATTATATTGCACTTTTCTATAGTATAAAATATTTCCTACACTTTACACATAGTTACTATATTAACACAATAATACGTACCAACAGTGTTTATATACTATAAACAATATAGTTATATAATAATGTGCGGAAAGTGTATATGTATATATAATAAATATGATCATAATATTATTTCATGTATATTCATTATATAAGTAATCTATAAGTTAAAACTTATACCTCCTCCTCCTTGAAATAAAATATTATTTTTAATTACCAATCAATAGGTAGGTCTATTTGTAAACAGGGATGAGCTTGAGGGATGAAACCCAGGTAGTTCATCTGTTACATAGGTTACATTATATTCCAAAGATACCTTTTTTAAATTATCACTTTCTATGTATAGGTACTTCAAAGATACATTATTTCTACATTGTTATATTTTATATTTCAAATGTACTTTTTTATATTAATATAATATATTAGTACACTTTAAGGATACATATAGGACAAGTTATATTTCAAACGTTTGTGATTCACCTTTAAAAACAATACTAGTATCTATAATCTGTTCATATATTTTTTACTTATAAGATTATATATACAGTGAAAACTCTTTACAACAAAAAACTCTATACAACGTAAACATTACATAATACTACCATAATACTACCCCATAATACTAACCCTCTCTATTACGAAAACTCTCTATAACGAAAGAAATCTCTCGGTCCCTTCAGATTCGTTGTAAAGAGTTTTGACTGTATATTTATATTTATAAGCATGCGAAAATGTGCGAAATGTACTATGATTTCATACAAAATACAAATACAAACAATAGGGCAAGCTTATTTAATAAACAAAACAATGTGTTGATTATTATAATATTATAATAACTATTTTTAAATCACAAAGTATATTATAGTCGATAATTTGAAAAACCATTTTAGAATACACATATAGGTACGGTAAATACCTACACTCCAGCTATTATAGGTATATTACAGTATGGCACAGTTATACACGACGTCATCTCGTGAAACAATCGATGACGGCAAGAAATTCAAAAATCAAAAACACACAATAATATACCTGCAGCAGTGAATAGGTACGAAATGGAAAGTATGAGAAATCACGAATAATGAAAACACACAATATTGTTTTGCCGTCGGCGGCGGAGGCGGAATCGAGGGTTGTGCCCGGGGGCAGTGCTTATATCGTCGTGGTAAATATAATACCGCGAGTGGAATCGCGCGTGCCGCGTGCGCGCTGGACTAATACCTCCCCCCGGGAAAGGGGCGATCCGAATTTACGATTACAATAATAATAATAATAATAATAATAATATGACGTGCGGAGCACGCGCGATCGCGCCAAAGCTGCGGCGGTGTACGGCTCGAGAAGCAGGATTTGACGTCATTCGCGGTCATAGGGCTCCGGCGCCCTGCGGCCAGGCCCTGCCCCTCGTACATGGAGCCCGCCACTTGCCCGTCACGACGCCGACCACTGCGGCGGCGACACGACGTTAGCGGGCGCCAGGGGATCGGCAAAGGTGGTGTCTCCTCTCGCGCGCGCGTGCACGTCGTTTCAGACGGCCGTGCAGGCGCGCGCGTGCGCGACCGAACCCGATAATTAATCGTCGCTAGTAAATAATATTATAGTACTCCGCCGCCGCCGCCGCCGCCGTGGCGTCAAATCCCGCGGCCCACGTTTTTCTCGCCGCCGCCGCCGCCGGCCGCTGGGCTCGTCGTTCTGGCGACGACGTCGGCGGCGGCGCGGCGGCGGCGGCGGTGGCGGCGTCGACGACGGCGGGTAGAAAATATAAATGGCCCCGCGTGACGGCCGCCGTCTGCACCACCGGGCGGCGGCGGCCGGTGTGTGCGAGTGCGCGTATTATACACGCACCGCCGCCGCCGCCGCCGTGCACACCATAATAAACTCTTATATTATTGTGGTGTATAGTACGTGTGTTGCGCTACGGCCGACGGTCGGCAGTGTGCTATCCGTACGCGTTCGCTTCGCACGTGTTCCGAAGTGTTGCGTCTTCGCCGCCGTCCGAGTGTAATAATTTCCGCGCGCCCGCGGCCGCGTGTTCGTATAATTTATTATAAATTTAATTATTCAAATTGTTATACGATTTCTAGTTGTTGCATTGTCCACCGTACATCCGCCCTCCGCTCTGTCCCCCTATTTGTGTAAAACATATATTTTTTACAAACGGATTATCGGCGACGGGGCTACGAAATAATAATATTGTAAAAACATTATGATGTCTTCGACCGCCCTCGACGACGGGACGTGCGCCCGCCTGCACCGTACGGCCGGTAGCACGTAGTGTCGGGAAAACCGCGCGAATAAAATATTAGAACTTGGTTGAGACAAAAAAAAAAAAAAAAAAAAAAAGATTCATATAGCGGTCAGTGCTATCGACACTACTGTCGCGCGTCGTAGTGACCGGCCACTGTCCGCGGCTTTGAGCTTTCTGCACGGTCACCGGCACCACGATGGCCGTCCGCAAGTGCACCGCCGCCGTGTTGTGCGTCGTCCTGGCGACCGCTTTGGCGACAGCCGCGCTTGCAGCCCGGAAACAATCGCCACTGCTCGAAGACATCGCTTTGCCCAAGAAACCGCCGTACAGGGTGACAGGTACTTATACCGACCAATCAACCTCTCTTATCTTTTCCGCGGTCCACCGATTCGCCCACGGGAGTTAAAAAATTTATTAGAAAAAAAAAAAAAAAAAAATGACAACATCAAAACAATAAATATTATTATTACAATATTATGACATCGTATTATAAAAAATTGTGTTGTATATAGGAATACTCGCGGCGAGTCGTCTTTCCCGCCTTTTACTTATGATATAATATACGTCTGACACGCGCCGCTGCCGGCCGATAAAAGAGCCGGTCGTTGTTTTCGTAAACCGATTTTTTGGCATTTTTACAAATATGCGCCTCCCTGGTCGTCCCCGGGGCTATCGCAATTTATTCGTTCCGATTTTATTTTTAGCGTTTATTATCACCGTGTGCGTATCTCTATACACTGTCATAATATAATATAGGTGTATAACGCGTGTATTATAACATTATTATTAAGTTTATAATATATCCGTATACACGTATACACATGTACACACGCGTGTATGTATATATTAAACATTATTATTTGTGTGCGATGTTATGTAAAAACAATACTCGTCTGTTTACCTCTATTTACGCCTTATCTCTATATGCACGTCCTCGGCGGCTCTGCAGCCCTCGCAGCATTGCGTCGGTGTGACTATTACAATACGACGCGTCGTCGTTATAATATATGATGATATTTATAGGTGTTTTCTCTCTAAATGCATTTCGTGCCCACACGGTGCATTGTGTTCGACGCGATGTTATCCTCCGAGCCGCACGTGTGCACACGTCCATAACCCGCGCTCTCGTCCAGAATCTTTATATTATTATAATATTCTTTACGTACACGCCACCTAAAACGTACCTACGTATACGATTGTTACGTTGTATAGGTACCTACCCTCTGGTGTACGAGTTGATCTGTGTACTCTTCGATTGGAATCGTGGAAAATACAGATTTCTCAAAACGACTGTATATAATAATAATATTGTATATAAACGCGTTATTATCGACTGTTATTTTTTGTTTTCCGGAGAAAATTATAACGCGTTTCACATGAGCGATTTGCGTGGCTTTTTACCTAAACGTATCGACGACGGCTAGAACTAATGTACACGAACGTGCGTGCCTACCTGTATCGTTTATTTAAATATTTTATCTAAACCGCAAAAGAGCGTGCGTTGGTATATTTTCGTAAATTAGGACTTCAAACTTCAAACAATACAAAAATTAAAAATAATCTGATTAAATATATACCTAATATTATTATATAACATTAACCCGTAAATATAGTATATTATATAATACTCGGAATTATTGTTTTACATTTTAATGGTTTCTACTTTCTATATGTATTAAATGTGAATAAATTGTTCAAATTTTGAAATAGAAGATTACAGTTATTTTTTGATTTTTTTTTTAGAACAATAGTAAAATAGATTTAATTTGTCAAACTTCAATTTCTAATTAAAAACGGAAATTAAATTATTTTGTATTTTCATGACCCAGTACAAGATATTTTGAAAAAATAAGAACTGAGGTTGGCGTTTTAATTATATTAACATAAATACATAATACTTTATGTATCAATATATTCTATATGGTCCGTTTACAGGATGCAAAAATTAGGAAAGCATAGTTAATTTAAAAAAAAAAATTATATTGTAAACGTATTGACCAACATCGTATGAAATTGGATAAGCTAAAATAAAGTATAAACTACAATATTGTTATAATGTATTCAGATTTAAATAAATGTGTAATATAAAAAAAATTTTATAATATGATGTACCAAAAAAAAATATTATTAGCAATCTGCCTAAAATCAATATAAAATAGCTTTATTCAAAGCAAATAATTCAATAAAATTGAATTTAAAAATTTTCAAAATGTTTCAATTTATAAAGTATAATATTATTGTGTCTAATGTCTTATTGAAGAATAGTTGTTTTAAAAAAAATCTGCCAGATTTATCTAAATATATATGAAAATTATATTATTATTTCCTAATTAATTTGAATTTATCTTAATACATATACATTATTATTATATAGTCGTTACAAAAATTATACAACACACGTAGGAACCCACCTACTATTTTAATTAAACAGAATGTATACATTTACTTAGATATCTGCAATAAAATCCACAACAAAATTAAATTTAATTGACATTTTTCAATATTTATTTAGTTTAAGTAAAATAATAGTGTTTAGTATTTTGAATATTCAAAATTATGATAAAAAACGTTTTGGTCGTAATTTAATTTACACGATTAAAAGGAGAATATTATAGTATACTTATTACTATATTAAATAGGTAATAATTCATAATAGTGTGAATAGTGTGACATACAGACATATTAATATATTATATTATAGTTTACGATATCAACCACAGCAGTACTGTAAATTGTAATCTAATATTATTATAATATGTTAGGTAATAGCGGGTGTATGGTATAGTGCAATTTGTGTACCAATATAATCGAATATTTTTAAAAATGTTATTAGTTCATAATTTTGTTTAAAGTCATATTACGTATGTGAAAATGAATAATAATTATTAATTATAATAATCAATCGAATTGTAAATACTATCAAACCATAATGTTATAAAATGTTTTATCATAATAAATGTAACAGAACCTTTAAAGTATGATTTATGTGTTTTCTAATTCGTAGAAAATAAATATTACTCTTGTTTTAACGTCAAAATGATTGCAAGCTAACTAATAGGTAGGTAAATAACATTCCGTTAATTCAGTTCAAACGTGTATATTATATAGTAAACACGGAGTCGTACTAAACGGTCAAATTAGCAGTTCTCCTTCACTAATATCCATCCAAAAATAATAAATCGCTTCGGTCCGCACTTTATACACATTCAAATATTAATATTTATACATAGTATACGAGCACTTGTCATACATACATACATAATATATAAGGACTCATCGCAGTCTCGTAAAACTGCCAAGTAATCACACAATAATATACATGTCCATCGTGCATTGGGCGTCTAGACGCGGCCAACGACTTCGATACGCACTTTGCACCTACAACATATATTTCACAGAGTGTCCCACAGTATGTTCCGAACAATTTGGCGTACATTCCAAATAAATACTCGACTGAGTCGACTTTAATTATATACTTGTGAGTAGCAAATAAAGCAATATAGTTTGAAGTATCACATTTTTACATTTTATAATAATAATCAGACCATCGAGACCATTGAAAAATTCTTATATTATTAGTAGGTACCTTCTTCATAACCAACAATTAGTCATTAGATAAACTTGTAATGTATTAGATGTATATTTGCATAATAATTGCTGCACTATATTCTCTGCAGCGTAAATAGTAAATACTTGACAAATGATATGTATTTATTTCAGCGGAAATTTCGTTTTTGATCATTAATCAGTCATCACCGATGGATTTTATGCTACTATACTTAATTATATCTGTAATAATATTACTAGGTATTCATTTCAATACGCTAATTGACGTCTAAATAATTTATTTTTATTTTTTATCAATAAAGGCTTAGCATATAAATAACTAATAACAATATATTATAATGGCTGAAAAACATGCGATGTAAAATCATTCTTGCACTGGCACTTATAGACTATTTAATTACTATTACTACACCTATTGGCTATTGGAAGCTATACCAAGACTATTACGACTCGCAACTTTGCTCGAAAAGATACAATAATGACTACGAAACCGATACTGATATGATGAAGTATACATGCGAAGAGATTAAAAAGGGCTTTTACTTGAAATCAGTTGGAGATGCATTATAACTACAAAAACACAATATTGAATGTACATATTATATTATAGTGACGTAAGTCGTATATTATTACACGTCCGTTATTGTCCCACAACGACCGTCACGACAAGTGGCGCTTAGAAACACGAAAAAATATAAACGCTTTTATCTGCACGTACGGTAAAACGAAAACTCTTTCGGAACGGTTTCCTCTTCCCTCGGCCATCCTCTTATTCTTTTACCGCCTTTGTGTGCACACAAAGTATTTTGCTTTGTGAAAACGCATTAGACCGCGTTGAACGACGGTGTACGAGCGAAAATATACCGCGGCGGCGGACATATCTTCCGGATGGACCAGCCGCCGCCTGCTTACCCGGTCGTCGTCAATGACGTCGTTTTTCCGTGCACGCGACGGGTAACGATTTTGTTTTTTACTGCTATATTGTATAATATTATCATGAAGATTTTAAATTCACAGTGTATACTGCACCGCCGCCGTCGTCGAATATTATTCTAAAACCATTATTATGATAATATAATAATAAAACACTATTCGCCCGTGTACACGACGCGGTGGACGGACACGTATAAAATAAAAATAATATGCACAAGACAAAAATCCGGACATGCATAACCAATTATTATTATAATATAACAACGGTTGTTGTTATTATTATTAGGTACCTGTTATTATAGGTATGTACGACACGCCGTTTAAATAATATATACGATAATACCATTATAATATTAGGTGCTATTTTTTTTACCGAATGTTTTTTTTTTAATACATAATGATATAAATACATATATATATATATAAAATATTATTATTATAATATGTAGTGCGTGTGTGTGTGTGTGTGCGTATATAACCGGTCATACAAAATGAACGAAGAGGCTGTTGCGTGCATAAAAACGGCGGGTAAACGACGACGACGTCGCCGCAGCCGTCTTCGTCGTTTTCCAGTCGCCGGCCGGCGCCAATCTGTTTCACGTCATTGCCGGCTGGTGGCTGCACACACACACACACGCGCGCGCGCGCGCGCGCCGAACAATGAGAACGCCAACGATAATAATCATTTGTATAAATACGTCCATCGTCGCCGTCGTCGTCGTCACAGTCGTCGGGATGAGAGAAAAAAATAAAAATATTAACGTTTTAAAAAATTAAATCGCACGAGTGTGTAATATTTTTTTTCTCGTTTTTTTTTCCTAATCGATGAAAATCACTAGCAAAAACTGCAAACGATAGTTGCAGTACCTATATGTGAAAAACATGATAAACGTACGAAGGATCGTATTTTGGTGGGTTTACGGGGGGGGGTCCATGGGGTTTGGACACTGATGTATACATTATACATATATATAATATAATGCGCATACACCGAGTCTAACCTCCAGTATATACCATACATAAACACAATATAACGTAAGACATAACACAGGACCCCCCCGGAAAATTTTTGAAAATCCGCGTACTTGTCCAATGTCCGGGGTGGCTAATTATATTTCTATATTTTGTAATTTGTTATGCATGCAACGATTTAAATCTATATCTTAGTCGTATCAAACATCAAAAACGGTATTAATTACCCAATTAGACTTTTCCGAATTGTCACAGTCCAGGAGAGAATACTTGAAATGTTTAAAATTTCCATTTTCGAATCATACAAAAATATATACTTACGTATAAATTAATTTTTGTAAGAAAAATGATTTCATAAACTAAAACATTCCTCCCCCCCCGGGCGGTAAATTCCTAAGTGGGTACAGCGCTGGACGCATGATGTACACAACACCTGTATATTGTTTCAGTTTGTGTGCGAACTCTGTTTATCGCCGAATCATATATTATAATATTACATTATGATGATGATGCCCAAAATTATATTATTCTCTCTTTTGTGTGCGATTACCTGTTGGTCAGCGGACGAAATCAATTTTCGCATTATTATTGTATAGGTTATACACCGTAAAAACAGTCAACCGCCATGGTTACCCCAACTGGCGTATTTCGCTTATAAGCTATTATTAAATATGACACGCTGTGTACCCGAACAGAGTCGTTGATTATTATTATTATTCTAGAGTTCATTTAGGGTATGGGCATTAATTTAAACTGTATACGCGGACACGCGGTAGACCGCGAGACGCATCTATTGTGTACCCGTGTAGGTACAATATACACATTTGTAGTCTGTATACAGTCGATGGTGTATTGTTGACAGTAATAGACTGTATAGAGCAACGTCGTGGCTCGTGGATTGCTTGCTGAAGGCACTTCCGTTTAAATCAACCAACCTGTACATAAAACACAGCGTATTTGGATCAATTTTCGAAACCCGCGGTTTAGATCTAATATAATATCGACATTTTGCTAATTAAAATCTAATTTGTGAGTTGTATAAGCAGCATACAAAAACTATAAATATGATGATTTTCAAACCTTTTGGAGGGTATGAACGTGCAGGGTATGTAGGATAACATTTTATTGCTTGGGCATATTATATAATATATATTTCATAATATAATATAATTGTTTTTAAATGTTTAACAAACATATAGGTAATTCATTAAATATACGTGTACACTGTACATTGTACATTTGTATTTATTATTGATAAATTTTAGAATAAATTATTAACATAAACTTCTAATATTTATCCATTACAAAGTAGGTATTTCAATTTCCAGTATATTCTCTGTGTTTTTTTTTACGTTATCAATTAGTATTATTACAAATTGTAATTTATATCCAAATGCATTTATGTGTCACAACTATATAGCAGAATTTATTAAAAGAATAGAAATTATAAACGAGCTATCGATAGATAATAATAATGCATGATACTATATTTGATATTTATTTGTAAATTTTAATGGCAGGCACTGCAGTTTTTTAAATGGGAGGGGATGTTATATTATTATATCTAATCATAAATTTCATTGCATTGCGGAAGCAGAATCAAAGACACAACTCGCAAAATGCAAATTCTTTAAGAGTTAAATTGTTAATATTGTTCATAACAACAGACTACGATATATAAGTTAGAAGTATATCTGCACATTCCGTACTCATAGCTTTATATATTATATGGATGGGTTTTATGTCTTAGTCTGTGCGATATATATATTATATAAACGTTACCGGACGTTTTCCTACTGACGCCGCTTCAAGACGTTTTAAGGAAAACATATCGGTACAATTTGAGACAACTGCTAATAATTGATAGGTAAGTGATTGCACACACGTTTACTGATTTATACGTGCTCTGTATAGTTAATACTTAACGTAAATACCTAGTAAGACATGGTGTACGTTAAATTCATAAAAAAAAATTCGAATATATTAATTACTTCTAGGACAGAGCATGATGGAAAATACATATTGCTGGGCCGCCTCATATGATTTTGATTTTTCGGGGGCAGGAGAGTTGTGCGAATATCAAAACTAGGAGAGGAGTAATACGCGCATCAGGGACATCGGGAAACAGCGCGCTTTATATTCATGAAAAAAAATACAATACGGCGACAGCCTCGGCCGTGATGTTTATCACAAGTCAAACCACGTTAGCCTAGAACCAGTAGAACCTTATAGGATTTTAGCCATAAAAATGTTTATAGTGAACCAGTTAAGTTCTTGAACCCGTGGTTCTCTGTACACTGGAAACCACGATAAGCTCGGCTGTGGCATCCATATTATAATTGTATCCATTGATGTACTTATAATAAATAATATTTGTTGGTAGGTAGTCGTTTCGAGTAGTTTATCTATTGAGATGTCTTCTATTGATCACCACGATAACTCTTAATAATTGTAATATAATTTAATAATTCGATTTTAATAGTATTTGATAAATCTAGCATTATTATTTTCATAATTTTCATATTAAAATAGTGCTGTAGGTACCAGGTGCCTATAATACGCCTATTAAAAGTATGGTATGATTAAGTATATGTATTAAGTATATATATGTGAAAAACAAGATTAAGTAGGTAAATGGCATATTATGATTGATTTATGACATTCGCAACACGTGAGAATATCATGTATAACTTAAACACGATATAACGAGGGGGCTGTTCAGCTGTTATAATCACCAACAACATTCTAAAAATATCGAAACAGATAAAAATTAAAATCCTATTTTTCCACTAGATAATAGTATAGTGGTTTTGTGGTTATTAAAAGTCTATGGTAAGTATAAGCTTACAAAATACAGAAATAAAATAGATGTATAATGTCGGATAAAAGTATTTATGCGGTAGATAATTAAGCATATTATGCTGATGATGAGTGGTAACAAATATGGGTCAATTGTAAGACATCTAATTGTTTTTATGTACTCTGCGAACTCTCGTGGAACACTTGAGTATTATGATTTATTATATAAAAGCCTATATTTGTACAAAAAACGCATTATAAAACTTGTTTTATAAATTATTTTAAAACTTTACACACACTTTTTCATTGAAACAATTTTAATAGTTTCGTTAATGATCAGAATATAATATAGTGTAGCAAATTTTACGTAGGGCCGATTTTAAACAAACTTACTATTAAAATTTTGTTTTAGATCAAGTAGATACGAATATGTTTCAGTTTTTTCGTTTGTATGCGGAAATAAGCCTTAGAATAATCTGAGTAAATAAGAGTTTTAAAACCATAATATTGTACTATTTACTTTATTAGAGTAGATATATTATCTTTTAATTGAATTGATTGACTAGCTTGATGTTTTTTTTTTCTTGAGGGGATCAAAAGCTAAAAATATTTTTTAATAATAGTTAACATTATAATTTATTATTTCATTAGTCAGTCTTAGATGTATAAGGATACCTATATTTTACATGACGTGGTAAATTATAATGTTATATAGAAATACCAATATGTTGTTTTTAGTTGAAAAAGTGATATTTTTTATAGTTTTTTACAATATAGGTATTTTGAGTTGCTATACATTCGAATTTTATAACAATCAAATAAAGTAAAATATTTCTTTTTTAAAAACCATATTATACCCAAATAATATTATAATAGTCAAACTGAAATTAAATTTTTTTTAATAATATTTTATATTATTAGCCGTTTCTTGTGTTAAATCACTTATAACATTTACACGATACTATTAATTGATAGGTATAGTCGCGTATTAAATATCTATGTGACGCCCGTATTATAATATAATGCACACTATAGTATACTACGAGTATATATACACACAGAAAAGCCACTGTTTCAATTAATTTTCAAGGATTGTGGGTGGTTTTTTGTTTTTTAGAGCTGTAATTAGTCGAAAATTAATCAAGCCTTAGCATACTACTTTTTATGTACCTATAGTAGTAATACTACACAATTGTGGCAGTTGATATGACCGTAGTATCTTCAATAAAAACACAATATCATTCTATCTTTAATAATATGGTTATAAATTAAAATATGTATGAAATATAAATATAATATAGGTAGTTGTGGGTAGTGGATACGTATAACGTATATAACTCTTAATAATTATTTTGCCTTACTTCATTGAATTCTGTTTATGATTCGGCGCCACTGTTTAATACAGTATTAAATCTATTAAAATAAATATTAATGCGCCTGTTGTATATACATTTAAATCACTTAATACTTGAAATATAAATATTTAACGTGTATACACATCGAGGTATTATAATTAAGTACATTATATTCTAACAACAAAAGAATTGAATTTGAATTGACTTGCCTAAACGATTCGTCTGCAATATAACAAATAGTATTATTATACACCTATATTGAATATAGATGTAGAAATACTAATATATAACAGTGCAACGTAGACCATACACATGATGATATGTGTTGTGTTTGATATATTATAGTAATACACATTTATTTTTATTGATCTCTTTTACTACTTCGGTAGCAGAGACCATTAGTTTAATATATAATTTATTATTCGTTACGAACGCCATACAATAGATTATAAGTTATAATGGTGTAATAAATTATGTTTTCAATTAATATAGGTAGTTGGGTTTAATTATATAATATACTGCACAAAAGTAGGATTAACTTAATCGAAGAAAAGGATTTGTAGCTAAGGAAAAACAAATTTACCGAATAAAGGTATAAGGATAAAACCGTGCCAATGAAACCGTTTACGCTTCTCTTTGTCCAAACTTCGGAGCCTTAGGGTTTGTTTGTCTATTTATTTTGGGGTACTATTTAACTACAGTTAAAAAAAGTTATAGAATAATAATTATTCAATCGCGATTTTTAATTAGATTAATGTTTATAAAACTAAACATATATTTCATCATGAGTATATATATATGCTATTATATATTTATATATACATATACTATACATAATCGATTAAAAAATTTAAGATATAATATTTTAATTCATAACTTAAGAATAATTTGTCACACGTTTGAAAATATATAATATCTACCTATATAAATATATGATCACGAAAACTTGAAGTGTCACTCGTCTGCTTATGTCAATTTTGGTATTCTATTTTTTTTTAGGTATAGGTATACACTATACAGTATACATATTATACTAAATTCATGACTTACATTTTATTTTTGATTTAGTTTTCTCATGAATTAAATTAATTTTTTTCAATAATGAAGTTTTTTGATACGGATAAAAGGTAATTGGTCAAAAATAATTTGACAAAAATTCTGTTTTAGAAAAAGTTCGAAATTTTAAGAATAAGAAATAGAAAAAAATATTATAGTAATATAAATAATGTACAAAATGTTTTAAATTTAATTAAACAAAAATTAATATTAATTATATTTTATTATATATATTACCTACCTATATAATAAACTATATAATTATAAATTAAAATTTAATAGAATATTTTGTGTTTTTGGACTTTCTATCCGACAACAAAAACTGAAACGGAACTTTTCGTCTTAGATTAATTTACTTCTAGTTTTTTTAAAATTAAAAGTATTTGATTTGATGAATTCTTTATAAAATTTATAATTTTAGTGATAATCGGCTTATATTTCTTATTTTGTTCAACGAGCTATGAATAACACTGAATAATAATAAATAGTGGTCCACTTATTTATTATATTATGTATGTATGTACCTATTGAAAAATGTTGTATTTTCAACAGTAGGTACGAAAATAAATCTTACCAAATTTATAGTATAATTTAAATAAATCTTATTGTTTACTAAATCAAAATGGATACTATATACATGGATAATATTAACAATATAAACAGTAGTAATTAACTTAGTAAAAACATTTACATAATATTAATATTAATTATTATTATTTATTACAAACATGATTCAACTCCATATTATATTTTGTATACCCACCCAACTCCAAAATATATTTGAAAATGATACCCTATATTGCTCTATTCAATAGAATTGTAATTTTTTTTAACAATTTGATTTTGTCAATATATATATATATTTTTTTTGTCACTTTTAGAATGTCAGTTTGGCAAACAGCTCAAAGAAATCGGGTCCGTTTGGTTCGCGGACTTGGGGCCACCTTTCGGTGTCATGTACTGTATAAAATGCGAATGCGTTCAGGTAAGTGTGCGACACTTATTTTATAGTATTATTATAATAACAACAACAACAAGAGCAGCAATAACGCGCGCATGTACCTATATAATATAATACCTACATAGCATATAGTGTCACCGGCATAAATCTCCGCGTATGAAAATAATCACGTTTTCGTATATTATATACCTACAGATTTTTTTTTTTTTTTGTTACACTGAGGTATTTATTATTATTATCGTCCTCATTACATTATGAAAAAAAAAAAATAAATACCTCTGTACACGGTGTACGTGTCGCGTTTATAATAATGTACCGGTGCGGTGCAGAATACATAATGTACCTTACCTATATCGGTACCTGCACATATTAATGTATTATTCACATCATAGAGTGATTATAATATGGTGTGGCGGCGGCGTCACTGTATAGTGTGTGTGTGTGTGTGTTTGTGCATATTATATATTGTGTAAATTATAAATTATTATTATTCGTTATATTGTTTTGGCGATGGAATGAGGTTGTGTGGGGGCCTAAGGGCGGGCGCGGCGTACCTATACATAATAATAATAATAATAATATGCATTTAGGAAAAAGGCAGACGGCTTTTCGGGATGTCCGCGACGGACCGCTTGGCGCAGATTATTCTAATTATGCGCTCGCGTATCGCGTGATCCGGTCGCGTCTGCCGCCGTCGTTCAATTATTGTGTGTCGCGCGCGCGCGTCCAAACAATCGACGAGATCGGATTCACGCATTCCATCGTCGCGCGACGGCTGAGGAGAACAATCGATCGAAGCCGCCGCCGCCGATATAGAAAGCCGATGTTCGTGAATAACGACGACGACGACGATATATGTATATAAAAAAAAATAAATAAAAAAAAAAAAAAAAAGAAGAAGAAATATATACGCACACGTTGCACACGCGCGCGCATTATTACACGCGTCGTCGTGACTGTCATCGCGCGCGCATAAAATATATTTACGGTAAAACAAAAAAAAAAAAAAATACGATGTGGACAGTATGTGTGTGCGAGAGAGAAAAATTCCGTTAAAAAACTGCACACAAGAAGAACCGCCGGCCGAGGTGTATAACACATAACGTATTATAATATAGATCCCACGCGTACTGCAGTATATAGGCACGCGAGAGACTGCAGCTAACGTTTAAACGTTTGGTTTTTGGACAAAACTCTGCACCTATGGTACGGTCGTACTTGACCGGGCCTCGCCTGCCTTTTATAAAGTCATCGATTTCAGTTAATATTTCGTTGCAGGTCAATACAGGTAGCTGCTACTACTACGTAGGTTAGTATGGTGCCAGCTTTACATCATACGTGTTTATACGTGTAAATATAAGCCGCGTACACCGTTGAGGCGGTATCGTGTGTGTGTGTATACATAATAATATTGTGTAAAGGAAAAACCGACGACCGTTACGACGTAGAGGTATATATAATACAATAATTTCGCTAATTTAAAAAAGAAGCTCATGACACGCACACTCGCCGCATACTTTATGCCCGAGTTACATTTGTGTCTATAATCATATAGCTGTATAATATTTGTTTATTCGTGCCCGGTTTTAAAACAAATCATCGGATCGCGCGTACGTTTTTAATAGATGTTTACAATAATTATCTGCGGGCATTATAATATTATATTACCTATGCGCTATTACGCCAGAAATTCGTATTCCTATTACCAGCCGATTTACGTGTTATGTAAGTAGGTTTAGTAGGTATAAGTGCTAAGTAATAAGCAATAACCGACGGGGAAACGAGCACATAATATATATATATATATATATATATTAAATATAATTATTTTTATTATGTTATATTATATATTAATAACAGAAAACGTAAAATTATAATAATTTATTTTTGTCTTTCTTTCATGTGTTCCACTATATAGAGTACAGTATTTGCAATCCATATCCTAGTTATGTGTTTTTTAAATTACTAGTATAGCGAACAATAGAATAAAATATATTTTATACACTGCAGTAATGCAGTATATATACAATATACATGGTATATTCAATAAAGGCATGCAGTATTCTGTAGTATAGCTACATACAGGCACCGCTATAGGTACTCTATAAGTGGTATAATATTAAACAACTACTTAATTTCCATGTTTTCAACTAAATATTAATAAAAAATCTACAATATTATAATCTTTACAATTCGACGGTAATTATGTATTTTGAATACGCATTTGTCAGTATTGGCAAAACGACAATAATTAGTAATACGAAATAACCTTCTGACAAGTATGTTATAATTAAATTAATTATTATTATTTCGTCATATTGATTTTCGGCAAAATAGTTTTTTACACACAATATTCCTAATGTATATACATTATACAATATGAATGATATGATTGAAAAATGAATTAATTTGAATAACCGTTTTTTTTTTTTTTTTTGGAAAATTTATTGTATGATTGCTGGTGCCTTGGTGGTACATAGTAAAAGAAACACGAGAATCATATTATTTATTTTTGTATTATGAATAATATAACAATATATATAGTTGTAATATAAACCTATTATATAGGTACCTATAACTGTGGAGACTCGAATTCCGATTAATATCTGGCGTATAATATTATATTTATATACATTAATGCATTATACATATATAAAAACTACATCCTATAATTATATATTATGTGTATCAATAAAATAAATTATGAAACCCGTAATTATCTATCATTTTACACATTATTCAGGTTCAAAAGAAAAGAAGAATTATTGGCCGGGTGCAATGTCGGAACATAAAACACGATTGCCCTAAACCCAATTGTGAAGAACCCATATTATTGCCAGGAAAGTGTTGCAAATCATGCCCAGGAGAAGATGCCAGTAAGATATTTCATTTGTACTTAATTTCATAACACGTTACATATTATATTATACGCATTTGGAATTCATTGAGCATTTGTTGAACATTAAAGAAAATAATTAAGTGCATAGATCTACGTATTTTATAATATTATATTAATCAAATAGTAGGTGTATAGTGGACGGCAGATAGTAAATTGTTTGTTCTGCCTTTTGCGTATAATTTAAAGTACTTAAGACCTTAGACATGTTATGCTTAAAAATTAGTGTAAAGTCGATGATAATAAAAATCACCATAAAACATACATTATGTGATTAATGTCGATTTGCATGGATTTATTTTATTTCAACCAGATTTTATGGATTTGTTTTGTTGTAATCCAACCAATAATTAGTACAAATATAAATACTTAATATTCAACTTAAAAAGTAATAAAATAATAATCAATATAAATGTATGAACATGTGTTGCCATACGACTATATCATTATATGAATTATATAAATGTTTAGGAACCTATAAATTAAAACCAGCTACATTTATTTATTTTTTTTACTATTTTAAAATAATACTAATAACTAATAAGTAATAATAGTTATCTGAAATTATTTGAAATTAAATCGATTTATTATAGTTTAAATTGTCGACGACAACATTCCAAAAATATTTTATTCTAAATTCCAGTATAGAATGCTGTATATTGATAGAAATTATTATTGTTGAATTATGTTTCAAGGAAGGGATGCATATATTATTGGATTTATAATGCACTAACGTACAATTAGCATTGTTTGGCATGTAAACAGATAATGTGACATTTTTTTTCTGTCCATTTCGATTAAACCATTTCTAATGAACGACCTTCGTGGATAAATAAATAAGAATAATATGACACAATAATGTGACAATTATGATTATAAATGTATAAGAAAAAATGCAACAATTTGAAAAACGTGTTCTGCATAATACCTATTACTTATATTTTCTAGATTACTATTGCTGTGGCCATTAGGTCATGGCTCAAAACGCCATATTGGTAAAATGATAAGAGCAGATTTTAATTGGTATTTTATAAAAACCTGGAAGTATAATATGTGTAATACTGGTATTCTTAAAAATATAATATAGTGTATTGGCTAAAGTATTGGAGTATTATTATATACAGCCTTACAATGCGATAGAGAAGCATTCCATATAACTTATTATGAAATAGCCTGAAATAAGTATGTAAAAATGCATCTTTTATTTAATTTTCAATTCCGATGTTGTCTATAGTAGGTATGTATGTTATAAAAATACACAATACGTGTTATTGTCACTATTGCAGTTAAAATAGTACGAATATAGTATAAATACAAAAATAATTAAATAATTTTCGTTTGTCATTCGTATATTTTCAGTATACTTTCAAAAATATTATTACATCTATTATTATAGATACTTATATAGTGCAGACTTGATGTTAAATACTCAGAAATAATTAGTATTAGAGTCAGGTCGTAGGGACCATAAACATTAAATAAAATAATTGCAAATATATTTAGCTTTTGATTTTCAAAAATCAATAAATAATATTTTATGGATTTAATTTATAATAACTACTATAATATGATGGATAGGTAGTTTAATCCGAAGAACTCAAATATTAGATTTAATTGTAGGTACTTGATTTTGTTTCCAATGACTTAGAAGTGAAAATACAAAGAAAATGTTGGACAAATTATTTGTTTAATTTATGACATTGATCACATAATTACGAAATCCATACTAATATTTAAACTTTTAAGTAACATTACAATATGTTTTTATTAAACCTTCAAAAGTTCTAAGTATACATAAATATTTATGAAGATTATGCAAAACGAATTCAGCGCTTAAATAAACGATAATAATTTACCAACCCTATTAAAATATAAGTGAGTTAACTAAATTATTGTTCTTATTTTATATATTTACTCTATATATCATTCTTGCATAGGTTTTATGAAGAATTTAAGAAGTGAAGTCATCATTATATATTATGTAAGACATACATTACCAAAAATTACCTTTGTACTCAAAAAGGAAATAGTAATTGTTTTTCATACTTAATTATTTTTACTAGTTTACTACATAATTTAAATTATTTATCATTTTAAATACTCAAATTATAATACCATTTACAAATGTATAATCTATTTAGGTATTAAGTAGGTATTTATTAGGTTTTAATAATTACCTATACTTATTTCATATTTTATCAATTGCGTCTTTGCGTATTTAGCTATACTGAACATTATTTTAACGTAAATATTAATTTTGTTTATACAAAGTAGGCATATAAACTACAAGTACAATTTAAATATATATTTTTTTTTGTCGCTAAATATATTACATAATTAAATTAAGTTTGTAAATATTATGTACTTAGTACATTTAAGGGCACAATAAAAACTAATAACAATCTTCAATAGTTTAACTATTGCCTACGTAAGTAAATGCCACAATATTAGCGTCTCAAACAAATTAAATTGAAATGTGTTATTTTATAACGATTAACGATAACATTTACATTATCAAAATTATTAAGATTTTATTATTAAATAATAGAATAACATTTTTTAATAACACAATTGTTTAATAATTTAATAATTAAATTAATTTTTACCATAATAAATGTGATTGTATTTATAAACATTGTTCATATGATAGGTATACAAACGAATTTACAAAATTAATTTGAATGATTAAAAAATTGTAATATTTAGAATTTATTGTTTACTTTTACTCAACAGAATTTAGCTTTGTGTAGGTACCGACATTCATTTTACAATAAAATAATATAACATTACCTTCATTTTTGGGGACTTGATTAATACATATATTATGTCCGAATGTCGCTAGTTTCCCTTATATATAATATTCTCGATACGCTATACTACTGCTATATACCTACTCCCTATGACGTTCCAAATGACGACGAAAATAGTCTGGCGTGCGCAAATACTTTGGCAATATATAGACGAACAGACGGGCCGCCACCAAGGTTTAATGCGGATTATATATACATGAATATAAAACTCTTATATATAATAAGTATATACTTACTATATTTGCTTTTATATATTATATCAAATGTATGTCGAGATCATTGTAATATAACTTGGCCATAGATTGATAGATGTATTATGATTGTCCTTAAATTTGAATGTTCTTCTGTTGTTTTTGAACCTTGCGTCATTTATATAAATATATAAAACAAAATATTTATCGTTGGTTTCAGAGGACTTTGTTCAAGATCCACCTGATGAAGAAGAAAAGAGCATGAAACGTATGTATGACTTATTTATCCACGTACAATATTACTATATTAGCCAAATGTACATGCACCTGGAATATAATATCATCTATTGGTATTATACATTATATTTTACTGATTTTATGGAATATACCTACCCTTTCGATAACAACCATAATCATCAGTTGTTTGAATCACAATTGCTGAATTTTGAACAAACTAAATTATTATTTATTATTTAAATATAACCTCCTTTGATTAAAATGAAAATCACGTTTTCTAATAAGTGATAAATATAATATACGAGTATTATATATACCTAGTACCTATTTAAAAATAATCGCGAAAATTTGGATGGTTGTACATCAACAAAAAATATCAAGATATATATCTATATAAAACTTAATTCGACTATGTAATATATTATAAGTACTAAGTAGGTATAGGTACCAACTCTAATAGTCGATCCACTTTTAAAATTTTACTGTATCCTGTTTTATAATAGCAGCCAGCAGACAATAATAGCTGATTATTGAATTAATAAATTAAAATAGATTTATGATAACTTATCAATTAACATAAGGTAGATCGAAATCGGTTATATTTTGTATTAGATTTCTGTGGCAAAATTTAATAGGTGCAAGTTTTGAAAACAATTTGTATTTGCCACACAATATGATAATTCGTATAGAGTGTAAAGTGTAGTAGGTACCTACGTCAGTTGTCTGCTAATATGTTTCCCAGATAATATGAAGATAAAATATTTGAACGATCATCCAAAGAATATTTAAAAACTACGAAACGTATTCAACTATATAATCCCTAAAACAATAGGTTGACAGGTAGTAAATAACAACAGGATTTGAAGAATGCCAAGTGCGATGTGAATATATACTTTATACATAATAATTATAATAAGATAAATAAATATGTTATCTATATTCTATATGTACAAGATACAAATAAGGCTACACTGCTACAGCATAATATGAAAACAGTTAACAAATAGGTTCGAGTCTTATGGGGAAATTATAATAATTTAGGCTACCTATATTAAAGAAAATGGAACCATAGAACAGTAATAAAATCAAATCATATAAACGTTTTAATAAAACTAATATATTATGTATTATGTCCAGCATTTTCATTTAGTTTATCATCCAGCATACACTAGACATATTACTGTACACTATAATAATTGCAAATTCAATAAATTTATTCTTATATTTATGTATATATTATTACGTACCTATAGATTTTGCTGCAGTATTAACTGGTCAATCGACAAAATCAAGTAGTGAGCTCAGGAAAATGGATTTTCCACCAACTTCAATGCAAGAAATGGGATTAGACTATGTTGCAACCGGACGTTTTACATTCTACAGAAAACATTTATATTTTTCATTTTATACCAACAAACCTAACAGGCCAAAAATGGTGCAGTTCATTGACATGAATGGCAACATAATTGAAGAAATTGTAAGTCCTAAATTCTGAGGTCTGTCGAGGCTGTAAAAAATAAATCTAATCGTTTTGTTTTAGGCCTTGCTAACGGGCACCTCCTACCAGAATCTGACGAACAAAATATGCGGAGTCTGGCGACGAGTATCCAAAGACTACAGACGCTTATTACGCGAAGAAAAGATATCCGTATCACTAGTTTGGGACACGGCTATTATCGGTGGCTCTCTCTATAGGTAAGCTAATTACGATACAGTCATAATGTTATAAATCTACCTATCAGTTATCCATAGCCCAGTGTAATTACAATAATATAGCCAATAAAAAATGTAATTTATTCTGTTGGTGCATACTCAAGAATAACAATTTTTTAGGGATCTATTTGTTATTTTTGTAAAAACCTCTAATTTTTGTGTTATAACTCAACCGAAGTACCTACTTACATTTATACCATATATTCATATACTTATACATACATGATACATCATACATACTATAATAATCTATAACAGCCAACAGGGGTGTAAACTTGCTCTTAATTCATAGTCACCAGATGCGACTCGCTTCCTTTTTATAAAATCAAAATTATTATGAATTTAAATTTTTTTGTTATAATTTATAAAAAATTATTTAATTACATAAAATATAATTATAAATATTTTGGCTTTTGTAATTATTGTATTAATTCATGTGGCTCGGGAATATAATATTCACGTTGGCCACCCCTGGTCTATAATATCGGCAATTGGTCAAAATGTCCGTTTTAAAAAAAGTTTTTGTGTCTGACAAAAAGTCAGAAAATACAAAATATTCTATTACATTTTCATTTATAATTATATAAATAACTAATAAGGTACATATATAATATAATAAAATATAATTAATATTAATTTTTGTTAATTTATATTTATTTTAATTAATGTGACTTAATTTTAAATTGTACCTACCTAATTAAGAATAAAAAATAATAATAATAATAATAAAATATATGTATATGCAAAAATATTTGAATTTTATCAAACCGAAATTAATATTAATTATAGGTATTTAATTAAATATTATTATAAACACATAGTATGTATCTATATAAAACGTACATAAATTATAATTATAAATGAAAATGTAATAGAATACATTGTATTTTTGAACTTTTTGTCCAGCAATAAAAACTAAAATCGGACTGTGTTCAACATATTTTAAAACAGACTTTTTGTCGCTGGTTTTTTCGCCCTATACATTTATAATATTGTATTAATTTACATGTACAAGTAAAAATTGTAGATTTTACTGATTTGAGTATATTACGTACAAAACAGTCATTATAAGTAGGTCAATTTTTGGGTTTTCATATAATATAAATCTAAATAATTTGATATAGGACCATATTCCTATTCTTACTACAGTTTATCAGTGATTTTTTCGTCCAAAATCCAAAATAATGTATAGTATATATAACTTAGTTATACTTACTAGAATTTACTGATAATATAGTGCGTTTTTAATCAGATACACTACCAATACCTATACATAAAATATAAAAATTCAATTAGGGTGTTTTGCGTTAAAAATATCCATTGGATTTTTTTTTTTAATTGTTAATTTATATTTATCGTTATTGCAATATCATGAAAGTAAAGTTTGACATAGATTTTCATAAAAATCATGAATCATAAATCATTTTTAAAAAACAATTTGGAATAAACGAGGGTTGAATAGCCCCCTCTCACCAACACTGGTAAATTAGTTATACGTACCTACACATATACAAACCTAAAATATAATAACATACTTTGTAGTTTGTACTACGTATTATTAATTAAGTTAGCATAGGTTTAGAGCGCTGGATACGGAGGCATTCAGCTCACTTCTCACGGGCGACGCCCGAGATTCCGGTGGTACGAGCATTGTGTCCATATCAACCATATCACCATCCATACACGTACAAATCATGTTCAATGGTCCATTTGCTAGTCAAGACAGCGGATTGTTTCTAGTCAAATTGAAATACATCGGAAACGAACGCGCCATTATAGAAGAGGTATGAGCACTTAAATATTCGACCGAAAGACCTGAAACGTATATTATGACGTTACAATCTTCCGGTTTTAAACTATGATTGCAGACCATAAGAGTGGACAAGCTCACAAACGGTACGATCGTCATCGAATTACGATCGCCAGTCACGTTTTCCGACCTCAACGCGTTGTCCAAACGAGATGTCGTCGTCACTTTGGAAGCCAAACAGTCGAGTTTCAAGTTGCAGGGAGTCGTGGTACCACGAGTGTTCTGCGACCTCTACCAGACACTAGTCGCATCTAACGGCAATCAAATTGACTCAAAAAAAGACAGGTGTGTATTATAGTGAAATGTTATACCTAACTTATAATCGATGATCGCCATGTGATGGACGTTTGTGAATTATTGCGCGGTATCCATAAAATGCATTCGTGCGTTGCACGAAATTTAATTCGCGTCACCGTGTGAACGCACTAGTGTAAAAACCAAACACACAATCATTTTAAAAATACTCTTGGCATTGCATTGTGATCAATTTGGCAAAACACGGAAAAGACACACTTCCTCTGAAAGGGAAACTATATAATTTAATTATTTATATATTATATGGCTCGTCGTCTTCAACGAAACCATTATATACCAATACATTTTGAACGAAATGAAAGTTGTAAACTGTATAATGGGTTGACCGTACGTGTGAATGACCTCGTGTCACTTAAATTATTCACGCGAATGACTGAAAATAGTGCAATTGGTCGCTAATGATAGTTCTATCTTATAATCGTACTGTTTACCAGTCGTTCACTCGAGTAAGTGCCTCGGCGTATAACACGCACATTTTCAAAGAGAAAAAGTGAAAATGTTAATAAATATTTACAATATTTAAGTCATAAAATTTCGCTCAAATATAATATATAAATACATAAGCGTGTCATTAACAATGAAGTTCATATACCATATGATTCAAATCGTCTACATTGTTACTCTGTTTTCTTCGCAACGACTGACATCGGCGGCTAAGAGATGTTCTGCGATTACGCTCGGAAATAAATTATTCGCTTAGCTGTTATAACTATCTGGCGTGGTTCCGATTGTTTTGAATAATGCTCTTGTTTTTAATGCGTTTTGGCAGGACCTGTGGCGCGGCTTGGGCGTTTATTAATAAGGACGGAGCGTTGGAATATCGTGTTAAATTTGACAATAACGCAGTCACTGAGTTGGCTATTGGTAAGGTTACAAAAATAGATGCACTCGATTTAACGCAATCCCATTAAACACGATCATTTAATTTTCCCCTGCGTTGAGCAGTTTCTAGCGAGTCCCGAGTGTCGGCTCTCGATATATCCGAGACTATTGTCCAAAACTGGAGCAATGGGACAGTGTCTACCGTGGGTCCAGTACATCTGGAACAGCTGTACGCCGAGGAGTTGAACTTGTTCAGTGCGTCGTCCGGCTTTAAGAATCGATTTTTGTGGAGGCCGGTGGCTGATGCTAGAGACACGTCAGGCGCGATGCTTTTGTCCAGCCCCGACGAACGGTCGATGGTCGGCATGTTGTGGATCACGGTAGATCCCGACTGTACGCTGCAATACGAAGTGAGCTCATGCTATATTTTATCATATAATGTCATTAATATTCTATTTGCTCATCTGTGCGACTGTGTAATACTGCAGCCAGCTATATAATTAATATTATATTATAATCACGATAAAACAAATCAACAGGTCGTCCTCTCCGGTTCAAACGTTAAAAATCGAATCTTTGAACTATACATCGAAGACTCGCCGCTTTTACTTCCCGGGGCACCGGTGTACAAAAGACTTCTCGAGGAGTTTGAGGGACCGACGCTTGAAGGGTACACTATCGGCTTAGGTCAAGAAGAACTATTACGACTAAACGTAAATATCGTACACGTGGACCTGTGGGATCCGAAACTGGGACAATCCATACTAAAAACCGAATGGAAACATGTTAGTTATTTTGTTGAGTAAATTAAATTGTCTCTCTATTTACTTACTCGACATATTATTATTATCAGGTTAATGTTCCTGCAGTTTGTTATACTCGAGACTCGGGCGATAACGATTCAAACAATATACTCATGAATGACGATGAATCAGACCATCCACATACGTCGCACTTAAGTTGTTTACATGGTCAAAAATATTATCAACATGGTGCTCAATGGACATCTACAGTAGACGAATGTTTCATGTGTAATTGTCATTATGGTAGGGCAATATGTGATCTTATAATTTGTCCAGTAGTTCAATGTCCAGTGCCTTCGGCCAAACCAGGAATGTGTTGTCCAACGTGTGAAGGTAAATGTAAAATACTTGAATCTCAAATTGAAATGAAATTAGCGCAAGCATTTTTAAGGGGTCTTAATCGTATTCGTTTTCAATCGAGAGTATTGTCACGACCGCGTGCGTTGTACAGTATAGACATTTTTGTTAAGCAGAACCAATTTTATGTTGTTAGCTTTTTACTTTTCGGTACCTAATAATACTTATTAGACTACATATTGTTAAAATTAATTTATTTACATAAATAATCAAAAATTAGAAGTAAGCACATTGTAGATGGTTTTCAGTTGGTTTTATGTGATATTTTTATTTTTAAACGAGCAATAACTGTGATGATTATTTTTAAATTATAATACTTTACACTTCCGCATAATCCGCCTAAAAAATTAAAATATCGTAAAATCTAACGTATAAACCATGGGTAACAATGATGTTTAATGGTCTTACCTTTAGGTTTGATTATAGTTCAGTTCACTTTAATATTAAATCAAACAGCATAAAATTGGATTACTGAACTCAAATTTCCTTCGTTGTACGTTTGATAGACGAAGACAATAAATCCCGGTAAAATATCCTAAAGAATTTTTCAATACAATAAAAAATAATATAGGTTTTGATGTAGAAAAATGCGAGCGCTATAAAACTGTTTATTATACGACTGTTAATACTTATTTTTTCACTAGATAACGTTTTTGAAAATCAAAATAATTCGACAAACTCTTGCTTGTTAGCTGGACAGCAATTTCAAGCTGGCAGTAGCTGGCATCCATATTTACCTCCAAACGGTTTTGACACTTGTACACTATGTCATTGTAATGTTAGTAATTCAAAAATGTAAAAAAAAATTAATTTTAACACTTTTATCCATTTAAATGTGTTCTAGAACACATCGTTAAAAATAAAGTGTCAACGGATGGATTGTCCGCCATTGGAATGTGACCAAAGAGTGGCTATCAGGCCAACAAAACGTTCCTGTTGTAAGGTTTGTCCGTCCACTTTGCAAACTACTTCTAAACCAACAGGTCCACTTGTTCAACTAGCCCAGGGCGACCAACAAGTCAACAGCGAGAGTGGTTCAGATATAGAAGTATTAACTAACGGTGGTTGCAGTTATCCTGTTGGAGGACCATATGAGAATGGTCAAGAATGGCATCCCAAAATATACTCGCATGGTGAAGTCAAATGCATCAATTGTAAATGCAAAGTATGTAATAAAAGTTGTACTACTTAATATAATCATAAATTTTAAAATTTTAATAAGTATATTTATTATAAAATATCAAAATATTATTATTCAGACTCACATATTTCAGATGACCTATAACTATATATATATATTATAAATTATAAAGATTATTTTAATACATCAAATCATTATTAACACATTAATCAACATTATTTTATTTTATCTTATTGTAATGTGTTTAAAGTTCAATTAAATTAAATTAATGCTGTTCTTGTATTTTAGCTTTGAATAAAACTATGTATTACTGCAGTATTTAATGATAATTTTTTTCAGGATGGAAAAGTGAGATGTGACCGTAAAAAATGTCCAAAATGGTCTTCGTGCTCAGATCCCTGTTGCAAATCTGTTTGTCGAAGACATAAACGTCAACTATTTAATTTTTAAATATAAACAACACATTGTTCCTGAAAAAAAAAATAAGTGTAATAAAGAATAGGTACAGAATAATATTACAAACTTTTATATACAATAATGATGAGACTCATCAAATAAGCAGTCTTATACTTATGATAATTAATATATTATTGTTTACCGAAATCCATAGACTGATATACATAATATATATTATTTTTCTTTTAATGGGTAGCTGATATTATGTAATTGTCAGTATTAATATTAAATGTAATTGTAAACATTTAAAAAAAATATTAACTTACTGTAATAATGTAAATATGTAATTTTTTTTAAATTTTAAATTATAAAATTGTTGGCTGTCGTGATAAGTAATTTTTGTTCTCTTATTGAATTTCAGTAAGTCAAAAACATATTAATATTTTATTAAAAACTTGTTTTTAAATGTGTACATTTTTTTTATACATATATAGATATATCTTAAAATTAATATTTATTTACATTATGTTGTTTTACTTTGGACAGAATTTTTTTAAAGTTGAATTTAATGCATGTATATTATATACAGTGTTATTGCTAAATCAATCTGAAGTTTTTAAATGAATTAAGACAATGAAAAACTCATGTGAATATTATGTTACCGTGGCAACAATAAATATATTTAAAAAAAATTATTTTTCTATGATACAATATGAATAATACAGTCGAATCTCAATAACATTTTAATGGAGGTCAAAATTAATTTAACCTATGTATTTTTCGAGTCACAAATATTGCACTAAGTGTATAAGAATACCCTAGGGACAAAAAATTTGATTTATCAAAGTTTGAGTTAGTGAGACTCGACTGTATATAATTATATAAATTCCTTTTACCTGATTATTTTGAACTATGTTTTGAACAATAAAATCGCACACCATCAACATTAGTAGCTCTAGTATACTTGGCTAACAGGTTGTTTACATTTAACTTATCAGTAGATAATTTCCTATAAAAACAATATTTTTAATATAATTGAAACAACCCAATTATCTTTAAACAATACTCGAGAAATGGTTGAATTTCATTTAATGTCCATTTGCTTCTGACTTGAAATAAGTATTGAAATCTATCGATTATATCATCAGGTAAGTCTTGTTCATTAAAATAACAAATTGTCTGTGGATGACTGGATTGATCAACAAGAACAGTACCATCCAATTGTTTCAAATTAGTAGTCATTCCTGGAGAAACACAATTCCACATGATATGATATATAACATTAAAATATATACAGCATAAAATTAGAAATTAACCTTCTGGTACACTTCCTTGCCAGGCAGTCTTAAAATCAGTTAAATTAAATTTTTCACATGGACGCAAAAGTCCAACAGCCATAAATCTACAAACTTTGTCTTCAATTAATGATCTATGTGTTTGACCTAAAAAAAATATAAAATACAAAATATTTAATATAGAAATTAATACACAAATTATATCTCATATGAGTACGTATTTCAAGTTGTAATAACATTGCATGAGTGTCAACAAAAATAAACTTGCTTTACACATAAAAATATAAAACAATTTGAATACTTTAAAGCAGCGGTTCTCAACCTTTTTTACATTCGCATGCCACCTACATAGTTTTTAGAACATTTTTAAGTATCACCTGATCATTTTTTTTTTGCTTATTAATAATGTAAAAAAATAATAATCAAAAACCTTTTTAAAAGAATGAAAAACGTTAATAATTAATATACTTACTTAAATTTGATGATACACACCAAGTACTATATTGATCAATAATGTGTTGCAATATTACCGGAGGCAATAATTCACCAAGAATATTAAGAGTTTCGTCCATTGGTATTGTATTATAAGGCCATGACTGTTCATCAATCAAATTCAATAAAAATGATAAAGCTCTACATTCATAATCAAACTCTAGTACTCTCCAATTACCTGAAATAAATAATGATTAAAATGAATGATTCATAGTTAATCTTAATTATAGATTTTATTTGTCAATTGAATTATAATTGTTTTTATTACCATCAATTTGGAATGCACCCATTTCTTTGAGAGCATCTTTTAGTTGATCATCACTAGCTTGTATTATGGCTGATAAATGTTCAAACGTATACATTTCATTGGATGCCAAAACTTCTTTTTCTAGTTCTGATCCTTTGTAACTACACTTTTCTAGTAAATTTCTCAATTTTTTAAGACGTGGTTTACAAGGTTTCACTTCAAAATATGTATGGAATATACCAACTACCTACAGTAATTAATTTATAAATATCCATTAAAACATCACCAGTTTTAAAAAATAAATTACTTTTCTGCTAGTAAGTTCTGTGTTGTTAGTATCTTCATCTGGAAAAGTTAATTCAGGAAGTAATAAAATTGAATTTGATGTTTCAGCTTCTTTAACATCATAGGTCTTAGCCTTGGTACATAATACAGCAGATTCATTATGATCTCCTTTGAATACCACGCTGTAATAATACAAAATAAGTAAGACAAAGGTATCTAGGTAATAATGCCAAATAGAGCTGTTAAACAATTAATAATAAATGAATTTGAAAAGAACATTAAAGTTCTACCTACATAATAAATTATGGTGATTCAAAATAACATAGCATGTAAAACTGTATAACCAAAAGAACAGTATACTAACTATATGCCAATAAGTTGTAATACAAACCTAGAATTAAACTAAAATATAATTTACAAGTGTTTGTATAAAAAACTTAGAGGTATTGATTCAAATTAATCCATTAAATATTGAAAAATATTAAACAAATGGTATAATATAAAAGAGGGAATTATGAATTTACCTTAATAATTTTATATTATAGTATGTATACAATAATTCTTTTAATTTTATTTGGTAAGTTACAGATTAAAGTAAAATAGTAAAAAATAATTAAAATAATAAATTTGGGTTACAATAAGTATGTCAATATGCATAATGCTTAAAATATGATGGGATTAAAACAGTATGAAATTCATAGATACACACTATTTTATTGATAATTTAAGTTATTTATCAGTAAAAATACAAGTATCTCTGGATCTAAAACCATTTAAACACTGTCAAAGTATATTATATATTTAATATATTATATTGTTAAATACTTTAAGGACTAATAGAAAGATAAATAAAAAAAAGTTATTAATATTGATAGGTATTTATTAATCATACGTTTGACCACATTTAAGATCTGATAAAATGTGTTCATCCAGTTGCAACAATTTGTAGTTTTCAAACTTCTCTCCAAAGTAAATAGGTTGTACATTTGGTTTAAGATCATTTTCCGAAAGTTTTGCATGCTCTATAACTTTCTTTACATCTTCAGCAGTCCTAACATAGTTACTGACAAAACATAATACATAATTATTTTATCAATTACCTAGTTAGTAAATTATTTTTAGTGCTTACCTTATATCATTTTGAGACATTTTTATAAAAACTTAATTTAATTACGATAAAAATATAATATACACTTAATGTCTGTAATGTGCATGTAATAATAATTAAACCAATTGTAATGAACTATTAAGTTGGACTAGACAAAAAATATATTATAAAAAAAGTCGACAGAATACACAAATTAAGATATAGGTAATTAATATTAATTTAGATTCGTGACAGATTAATATTATAATACTTCTAAGTTATAATGTAAATCGTGAATATGTGATAAATTCATTTAATTTGATCTTGATGGTAGGTAAATAATAGTAAATACTAAATAAAGCAAGTTCTTACTATAATACCTACCTAGTACCTACTGAAAATACTGAATAGTGAATACAACTGATTACACGCCATACTCAAATATCACAAAATAGAGGGAAAACAAATCACATTGCTGTTGTTGTTACCACAGTTGTTACTATCACGGACTAAGCCAATATCACAGAATATATTATGTAATTTCATGTCTTCATGAGTAGTTTGTTCCACAAATATTTTGTGAAACAAATAGTCATCGGAATAAGTGATTTGTGGAACAAATAGTAGTGATCCATTCTATGCCATTATCTCGATGTACCAAGTAAATAAACAATAATATTGTAATTTTTTTGATATTTGATGAGCTTTTCAAAAAAAAATAATATGCCTAGATCCTAAATAGATCTATTTTGTATTTTTTTTTTTCAAGTTGATACTTTGACAAGTATAACGATTTAAAATTTGATAATTTTCTAATCTTACTTTGATTTTAAAGTTTAATGAAAACAAATCGGTAATAGTACCTACTACCTGAGAGATTGTGCGAAACGATGAGAAAATACCAACAGTTGCTGTTGGTGCTTGTGTCTTTTGTCAGTGTCACTTCACTATTGTTGTACAGGTATGAATACATGCAGCTTTTGAATGTCTTAGAAGTGCTCAACTTTTTCGGTTATACAGCCGATAACATGACAAAATGTATTCTACTTGAGGACAAGTTCTATGTGGATTTGGAAAATGACAATTTATTAGCAAAAGCACCTGTTTCTTGGATTAAACGCGATCAGTACTATGCGTACTCTGCCTTCTGGTCTGCTCAACAACAATTTGTTCATTTGCAGATTCTAGGCCCAAGTACAGCATTCTCTGGTTACGAATGTCGTGTTTGGTTTAAAATAGCAGATCAGTTCGTTTCCAGGACGGCCAAACTTTCTTACAATATTAAAACTAATAACGGTGATCCAAATTTTCATCAGTATGAGATTCATTGCAAACCTGACTTTCCAGTAGACACTGAACCATATGGAGTTTTGCTGGGACGGGATAATTCATTAAAATTATTTATACCAATCACAATTCAAAAAGAATCTCCCATTAAAGATGATCTGATTGTATGTATTGCACCTGATTATTCTGGAATTCCTGATACATATCTTGTGGAATTCATTGCATATTATACATTGTTAGGGGTTCGTCATTTTGTAGTTTACGATATTGGCATACATTACCAAGTTATTGAATTTTTACGTTCAATTGCTGGTCACAATGGTTTATATAAAACTTTTTCTACGCTCTCTTGGCAGTTTCCTTTGACTGATTTACACTTAGAAAAGTCAATTTTACAAAAAGATTGTTTGCAAAGAACACAGGGTCTTGCAAAACATAGTATTTTATTATCATGGGATCAGTACTTAATGCTAAACAAGAATGAAGGATTGAATTCTTTAAAGAATGACATCGAATATACATTCGAAGTAAAGAAATGTTGTAATAATCGGCAGTTAAAAAAATCCTTGCCTATGGCTATGAAGAAGACAATATGTGAAAGGACCAACGAAACAGTAAATACTATCATTAATGACCAAACAATAAATTATCAATCGCCTACAAAAATAGGATCAATACATAGGTTGGAAGAAGTATGTGAAAAAATCTATGGAGAAGAGGACAAAAGTATGGTGGCTAAATATTTAATTAATTTTGTTCATAGTAAACTGTTAAGCTTATGGAAATCTCAATTAAAATTATCCATTACACGTGCAAAAAATAATAATGTGATAAATCTGTAAAAAAAACATTCTTGAATTTATTTTGACTGTAACATTTAAAAAGGAATTTTATGCATATTTTTTTAAAGTATATTTTTATACAAAATCAAATAAATATTACTATTTTAAATAATTAAATTAATGTGCTGTCTTATTTTTAAATTTCAGCTTCCAAATAAACATTATAAAATAATGTAAATATATAAATTAATAAAAACAAAAAAAAAAACCAAGTAAAACTAAAATACTTTAACCAATACGTTGGAAAATCACAGTGTTCAATAATCCGGCTTCTGACAATGTTTGATCATTATTGTCTAATGTTTTTGGAGGGTATGATGACTGTAATTTAAATGGCCTAGAAGCAAAGCTAGATCTTGCACTGATATAAAAAGTAGTTAAGAAAATATTCAATAAGTCAGTAAATTTCTAATAAAATTATTCATTTAACTTCAAATAATTTACTAATTATTTACACAACAATAAAATATCTATAAAAACAAACAACAAACATACATATTATATATATATTATATTAACATGTTGACTGTGTATTGACGCCAATTGGCGTCATGAGGATCCTTCAGCAACGCGTTTGACGCCATTTGGCGTTCAATATATATTTAAAGTAAATGGTTTATTATTTTCTATGCATTGCTGAATGTTGTTTTATTATTATTTAATATTTAGTATTGTTAAACGCGTGTTTTAAAATATGTATTTATCCACGGTTTGTACTTTAACCAAATAGGATAAAATTCTTATTTGTAAGTTTCTTGAATTACCTCTCCACAATAATATTTAATATTATAATTTACGAATTGTAATAGATTCTTAAAATCATAATATAATTTTAAATATTAAATAGCTCAAATTTAGTCTGATTATTCTGAAAATTTCATTATGTATCTTTTACATATTATATAGTTAATTACTATACATAGTTTCCAATTTCCAATCAAGACAAATGTCAAGTCCCTTCAGGTTATCTTTTTTGAATTAAAACCTAAATTGGTAATTTAATTGGTCTTCCAGTTTTAATCAGTTCTAATTCTAGATCAAATCTTTAAAATTATGAAGAATAAACTTCATATATTCATGTTGTGACTATGCTCCGGCCACCGAGAGAATGCTACTCTTTCGCGCATACGAATGATTCAGTCCGCAGTTCCATACTCAAATTTCTCCCACTCTACCAACTAATCACCGTAAAGTGGCAATGGTGGCGGTGACCGGCATTAACCAGTGGCCAGTATTTTGGAGGGTTTAGTGGTGGGGATGCGCAAGAACGGACCAATTTTGGTCGTCGCCCAGAAGTGTTCCCTCGGTGGCGAGACTAAAGGTTAAATATTAAGCCAGTACAATATTTTTTTTCTTTTTAATGATTAATATTTTTCAAAAAAGTGATTAAAAAGGATACGCTATGATGTAACGACGAATATCTCCAATTGTATGACTATGGTTAAATGTGGCTACAATTCTTGTACCATCTACTAATCTGATCTGTAATGAAGTGGTTGGCGCGTCTGGTATTAAAGGAACTTCAGCACGAGCATTAGTTTCATTGGCAACACCATTGTCAGAAGAATTTTCTTTTGGGACTTCATTACCAACAACATCTGGTGCAGGGCTACAAATTCATACTCATGATAATACATATTTATTTAAATATACTATGTAATTTATTAATATTACCTTCCCAATAAATTTCCAGATCCTCCAAAAATCTTTTTTTTTGGTTTAGAGGGCACATATTCTTCATATCTATGATCTTCAACACTAACATGAAGTTCATCTTCACTAGATACATTTGCCTCTTTCAAAAGTAATGGTGGAATCTCCTCTCTAAAATAGTAGAATAACAATAATGAATTGATTTATGTAAATTATTTTGATGCATGAACTACGAAGTTAAACATTGGTACTTGTAGGTTATATTAACAATGGTCAAATACTTTCTTAACACCCTAATTTTCAAATTATGCTGTCAATGTTATTAAAAATGTAGATGTTATCAGGAACCAAAAATACAAGTATCAAAATGTTAGACTATAGATTAACTGGCTTTGCTTAATTATTATTATTAACATTAAATTACTAACCCTCTAGCAACTAGAAGCAGAAATTCTCTATTTTCTGGCTTATTAATGCTGTGCAATTCACCATCATTGATAGTGAATCCTTCTTTCCATACTTTTAAGACAACTTCTTCTTGATTCGATGAACGTTTTGTAGTTGAGTTATGAGATGGGATGACTGAAATCAAAATATTTGAATAAAAACACTAATTTATAAATGATTAAATATAATTGTATTCTACAAACCTTCAGTATCATTTTCAGTTTGACCTAACTTGTAACCAGTACCAAAGAAATTTGATGCACCACTATCTTGTGTAGAATTACTGCTACCACTTGGTGCTGAAGTACTAGCATACCTAGATAGATTTAATATTTACATAATTAATCTAATTCCAACGTATGAATGATTTTTTTTTTTTTACTTCTGTGCCGTTTGAAACATATCAGTGATAACATCAGTATTGTTACGCGGCGGCCCAATTACTTGTTGACCACTTGTGATTGATCCACCAGCGTAGAATCTCTGACCTTCTTCATCATCACTGTCTTTATCTTCGACTTCAGCATTTTTCAAACTACTGAATGTCATTATCCTAAAGAAAAAATTAATAACGACAATGTATTGTAACAACAGTAGTAACAGTTTATCAATAATATTATTGATTTGGTACCTAGTGAAAATTTGTTTACTAATATAATATAATTAAATGTAGTTTAATTTACCTAGATTGTGGTTGCCATTTTTTTGGTTTTGCTGCTGGCTTATAACTTGACACACTTGCTATAGGTACATCTCTATTAGAAACAGCTGCTGGCCTCGATGAAGATTGTCCAGCATTGTCGCTTAAAGGTTCGTCATCGGTACCTTCATCGTAAAAGCTGGCTAGTGCAGCCTAAAGTACACAAAAAGAAATCAATATTATAAACAGCAACATCAGATACAACTTAGTTATTTTTTCTTTACATCCATATTCCAGGCGGCCGATTCTAAATAAAATTTAGCTCTTTCAGTGTCTACATTAGCTATGCCAGCAAATTCGTTGACCTTGTTGCTTTGCTCAGAGTCGCTCATTGTGTTATTAGACTTAGAGCAATTACAAAAAAATAACTACAAAGGAAATATTGCGAAACGAACAACTAAAATGTAAATGTTATATTAATATAGACGTTCAATACACTAATATTACTAAAAGTCAATAATCCAACAAATCCAAGTGTTACTTGTTTATCTCTTAGTTCTTGTTTTTACCCACAAAAAGCGCTTGTAATCAATTTTTTTTTTTTTTTTTGTGTCTTTTTGAATCCGTGATATAACCTAAAATATTCTATCAGTGCTACCAAAAGAATAACACGTTAAACTTTTATTTTTCAATTAGTTAGCGTTGACAAATATAACCACGATTTAAGATATCTTAATTCGTGATCGTGAGTATAAAGCACGAATGCACGATTTAAGATACTATCTTACCTACTATCTTATGTGGGTCTTAAAGGTGGGTTTCCACTGTCTACATACGTGTACGGGCACGTTCATAGAAAATTCTATTCTGTGATTGGTTGGTATACATGGTAAGCTATTGGTATACTAGAAACTTTATACGTTCCAACCAATCAGAGAAAAGTATTTCTATGCAGTATGCACGTACACTTAAGTAGTAGAAACCTGCCATGACTCGGCCACGGTATTATGCCCAACAATAATAAAGCAATGATAACATCACTTGTTATCAAGTATTCGCTTTATTGTCTATTTTTCTCTACATTTTTGGTTTGAGACGTTTGACTCGTTGGAGCATTCACTATTTACTTATTTAGAGTGTTGATCAGTTGTCAGTTGACCACTATTAAACATTAAATAATTCACAATTAAAAATTAATAATTAATTATTCGTATACTTTTGTCTATTGTATTCAATTCTGCTAAGAACTTAGTGATTTCTTACTATAAGTTACTTCTCTCCGTACTGTTTAACAAAATTAGAAACTACAGACTGTATTAAGATTTTAAAAATACCCACTTTTGTCATCAGAATGGCTGATGCTTTTGACAAACTTCGTATGATGGAAGACGAAATGAACAAGTAATTAAATAAATTGTTTATAAATAATGTAAAAATAATTTTTTTTTTTAATGGTTTAATATTTGTTTTGTTTGTTTAGATTTGAGGAAGAAATTGGAATACCTAACTACATGGATGGAACACCTGGTCCTCAATCATACGGTCATATAAATCGTCATCATTTGAATTCTGGCAGTGGATATCCAAATGAACATGATTCATCAAATGCATACATGGAAAGTACAATGTCTTTAAATTCTGGTAACTATGAATTGATATAAACATCTTACCTCAACGCTTGTATTAGATACGTACAATATTTAAAAAAAAAATTACCTTTTAAATATATTATTAAGTTATAGAAAATACCTATTCCGATTAATACCTATTGAAAATTCTGGAACTGTCTGTGATGTAATTATGAAGAGAAAACAAGTCTTGTAAGTTTTGTATTTAACTAAAGACAAAGGTGCTTGTCATGGTTTATTTTAATTGAAACATTTATCTATACAAATTATTAAAAACTGCATAGTATATAATATATAGGTATTTATTATTTTCAAATGATTATTTTTTTTATTAAATAAGATCATAATATTTTTAATCATTTTATAATATATTATTTAATTAATTTGAATTCTATATTTTTCATAAAATATATGGTAGTTTTTTATTGTTAACTATGTAGTATACATTACAGTCTCACAGGTTAACAGTTTAACAGATGTAAATATTTATTACATATTTTACACTGTCTGCTGAGAAACCTGACCTGCATGACGGAAGAAAACTCATTGTTTCTTTTGATGGCTATGGCTCGCCTACTTATCACATATTGAAGGGAGGGAATCTTTGACAGAGCACCCGTTAGTCAGATGGTCTCTCGGCGAATGGTGTATTTATATATTATATATGTATAGGGCCTGGAAACTGATGAATTTGCACTGTTTTTCCGGATAAGTACAATGATATTATATACTTAAATGAATAATAAGTTTAATGGCATTACTTTTAAATTTTGGTGATATTATTTAGACATAAATTACATTTTCCAATATTTTTCCAAACGTTAGGTCAAGTATAATACCCACTTAAGTTGTTTTATGATTATTAATTATTTATGATGTACTTAAATTAAATGAATAGGTGCCTACATTTTTATAAATATTTATTGTAAAAAAGCATACCATTATTTTTACTAGTAATCAATAACTTCATTGTCAGATATACTAACTAAACTGAAAAATCCAAAATTATCTACGGTATCCTTCTTAAAATATATTGTATTTATACATTAATTAATAATTACTAATATTAATAAAGGTTTCATAGTGCCAATTAAAATAATGTAGAAAAAATAGTTCTTAAAATTTATTTTTAAAAAGATAAAAATTTAAAAATAATGAAAAAATAGCAGTAGTTCTGCTGTATAGAATCTATTAAGTATATTTTATCATTGTGTAGTACTGTAGTACATAGTATTTAATTATTTTGTTAATATAGTTAAAACAAAATAATGTTTATATCACAAATTTATGTGCCTTTTATAATTTCATACAAATCACAATCATAATTATTGCCAGACATATGTAGGTAATTTATTTATAAAATAAAAGTGGACTTAAATTGATTATCGCTATCAACTTTGTTAAATGACTCATGTACAGTAGATCATATATGACAAAATATTATGCTTTATTATTTTGGTATTTTGCTCTTTAGAGATTAGTTTTATATTATTGAAAAATGTTCAGTGTTTATAATTATATAACTAAGTGGTTTTATACTTTTAGGTAATTTTTCTACATTTCAGACTTGTGGCCTTACGCGTGCCATTATGTTAAGTGTCTTTTTAGAATACTTTCATATCATCTAGTTCTGGGCCCTAGTCATACTAGGTCAAAATAATAAAATGATTGTCTAAATCTTAAAAATGTTGCTTCCATTGTTTATCATTATTAGTAATGAACTAATAACTTATTTAAGTATTAAAGTGCTATTATATTAATATTATACATTGTTTTTAGATAATTATTCATTGGCGGGACAACAAAATACGATTGCCTCTCAAGGATATAATAATATGCGACCGTCATTTCCCAACAATCAAGTATTATTGCAGCAACCTCAGCGAAGATTTAATGTCAAAGTGGACAAAACAATTGGTCCTGTTATTCTCAGGTATCTATTGATAATTCATTTTCAATTTCCATTAACCGTAATTTGAATAGTTCCAATCTAAATTCCATACACAAATAGAATAGCAGTAAATATTATTACTTTATTTTTTAAGTACCGAATGGCGAATTGTTGATTACATTTGTCATAAATTTACTTATAAGTAAGTTTTCATTGAAATTTATAAAAGTGATTTCTAGTGTTTTTTTGTTAGAGTATAATGATTTGGAATTAATAATTATCCGACATTGGAGCTAATCTTTTACTATTCATCATATATTATATTTTATAATTTATTTTTTGTCTGAATATAATATAATATTTCTTTGCAATTTTATCCTTGTAAGATAAAATTGTATATCATAAAAAATTGATTTTTTTTTTTTGAAGAAAAAACAATTACAATTAATAATGATAATATGCATTTGTTATAAGAAAAATAATAATAGTAAAATACTAAAATCTCATTTAAATTTTAATTTTTACCTATATGATATATAGATGATGTTATATTTTTAAAATTAAACTATATTTTAGTGGTGCTCCTAAACTGTATACATCTAAACCTGAACCACCTCAAATACCATCAAACGATTTGATGATAAAAGCAGAAGATATATTAAAAATGACAACAAGCATCAATCCATTAAAAAAAGAATCTAAAAAATCTCAACCTACAGTATTGCCAGGTAAAGAAATGGCAGAGGCTGTTAAAGCAACATCTAAAACAGTTGTTGTATCAGCTGGAGGTAATGCTGTTGCCGCAGCTGAATGCGCTGCCTCAATCCCAAATCAATCTGCCAAAAGCAGAGGAAAGAAAAATAAAAAGTTCATACGAACTTCGGGTGGACAGGTCTGGGAAGATCAAACACTATCTGAATGGGACGAAGGTATGCATTTTGTTTAAAGTAGTAATCAATAATCAATTATATAGATTGTTTAAAAATTTTTTTTTTTTTATATAGTATTGTTTTAACATAATATGATAAGTAATCCAAAATAATTATGTTTTTAGATGATTTTCGATTATTTTGTGGAGATTTAGGTAATGATGTCACTGATGAATTATTAGCTCGAACATTTAGTCGATATCCTTCATTCCAAAAAGCCCGTGTTGTACGTGATCGTCGAACTATGAAAACTCGAGGTTTTGGGTTTGTATCATTCAAAGATCCAGCAGACTTTATTAGAGCTACAAAAGAACTCAATGGTATATTATTTTTTTTTCTTTCTCAATATTTTTACTTTATACATTATTTTTTTTTTAGGTCGATATGTGGGTAGTAGACCAATAAAATTACGGAAGAGTATGTGGAAAAATAGAAGTTTGGAAGTGACTAAAAAGAAAGAAAAAGAAAAGGCTGCACTTATTAATTTATTAACTGGTCAATCTTCATAACAATATTTTCTTACCATATAAGTAAAATAAATATATTTCTGTAAAATTGTAAGCAGTTAATATACTTTTATTTGATTTTTAGTTTTTACCTTTACAGTAAGATCTTGATTTTATGGTATAAAAACACAAAATGTATAAAGCAATTTTAAAATTACACAAATAAAATGTATTCTTTAAGTATAAAAATTTAATTTGCATTCAACTTAGATAGTTATTACATAAACTCTGAGTAGTTGTTCAATAAGTTATCCCACAAAAGAATAGAGAGGAAGTATTACACAAAAGATGAAATACAGTAGCAATATTGTCAAAACCACTTTTATAGTGTTAAAACAATATATATTATATATAATTAAAAATAACAGTACACTTTATTTATTCAATTACATATAGTTTAATTTTTTTGGTAGGTACTTTTTAAGGTATATTTTTTAGCACGTGTTATCTTTGTAAAGATTATGAATTCCATACTATGTGAATTAGGTGTGGACTGAGAATATGAAAAAAAAAATCAGGATATATATCAAGTTTTTTACATAATCATTCACTTTTTTTTTTTAATATAAAACTGTACAACTTATTTCTTCAACAATAACTTTTAACGATTCTTATTTTAATATAGACTATAGTTAATATTTTGGTATGTAAGATAATAGGTATCGTCAGTTAAAGATGAGAAGACAAATAAATTAAGTAAAACTATATGTGAAGGTGAAGTATCATAATTAAAACATTCATTCATAGAAGGAGCAAGTTTAAAAAAAAAAAATATAAATAAACTTAAAAAATTCTAACGTGCAACAAAAAATGAAAAATAATAATAATAAAACAGTAATATACAAAAAAAAAAAAAAAAAAACTATAAGAAAAAATAATTTTAAAACGAAACATAAAATCACAGTTTTCGATTAATTTGTCAATAATATTTAATAAATAAATAATTTTCTTATTTTAATACACAATAGTAATGTTCTAACGAGTAACATTTTATTAGATTTAAAAATATAAAATATACAGTCTACATTGTATTTGTTAATACAATTGAATATTTCGATTATATACAATATACATAATATTTTACATATAATATATTTATACAGAGTATATCTATATTTTCTTCTTTATTTAAAAAAAAAAAATATTTCTGCAGTTGATATTTGAAAATAACTTAAAAAATGAAATCACATATCTTACATTATATTATTAGAAAAATTATTCTTCCAGACAATTTCAAATTTTACAAAAACCAATAGTCTACATTTTAAAAATAGTTTGTAATTAGTAAAAATAATACAATAATTTCAAGTCTCAATATTACATAAAATGTCAAAAATGTTATTTCAAATATCATTAAACATTATTTATAAATCATCTATGGTGTTAATTTGATAGTATACATAATATTATATGTATATATCAGAGGCGTTCTCGGGATATTTCAATGGAGGAGGATGAAAGAAATAGTTACATGATAAGCCGTAGGGGTAACAAGAGTAGACAAAATGTGTATTACTAATATGTAAGAAAATAACCTTGGAGGGGATCTATCCCCTATATCCTCCCGTGAGAACGCCCATGGTGTATATATATATATATACATATAATACTTCAAAATATATATATAAGTGTGTGTGTGTGTGTTTACAATGGTTAGATAGGTAACAGTTAAGCCAGTAATCTAATAAATTAGATGGTAAATTCAATAAACATCCATTAGACTTAAAATAACCATCAAAGGATGAATTAAAAATCAGACAATAATTGAGTGTATTATTAACAGCAAAAAATAATAAAATTTTATAATTATTACATTATAAATTATTTTGTGTAAGCCGTAAATATAACAAAATTAAATGATAGAGATTTCAACAATAATTTCTGTTACATTACCACAAATAAGTACGTATAAAGAATAAATATTATTCGAATCAAAAAAATTACTAATCATTTGCTGTTGAAGTTCTTAAAAATAATTATTTTATTTGGTTATAGGCAAAGGAGTATAGAATATTTAAAGACCTTGAAATTTTAATAGTTTATCAATTCAATTGTTACTTACATTAAATAAAATTTGATACATTTATTGATAACTTGTTATTTGAGATTTTATCTAAACTTAATTCATTAAATATAAAAATTAAATTAACAACTTATTTGTTTGACTAATAATTTAATGAATAATATTTTAAATTTATTTTTAAAATTATAATTATTATCAAATAAAAACAATAACTTTAAATATACAGTAAATGTATTAAATAAAAAAAATGTTATTTAATAACTAATTAAGATTTAACATTTAACCTTATTAAAAGCTATTCTATTATACTTGAGGTAATAATTTAGGAAATTTAAGAATTGAGGAAATAGAAAAATGTATTCAAAAAAATTGAATCAAAATTAAAAAGAATATATTTTCAAGAACTTCGGTTTAATGATTGATAATTTTTTCTAAAAAAAAAAGTATTAACATACACAAAATAATTATTTGTAAAAATGCCTCAAAACCAGAGGAACTATTACATTGTAATAATATATATTAACCTAATCTAGGAAATATTATATAGCTTTTAAAATTACAAATTGTATTTTTTCATAAATAACATAATATTGTCATTATATTTAAATTTGTTTTAATAGGAACTTGTTTTGATGGTCAATATGTGCATCATTTACCTTGTAGTTGGATTTCCATGTACCATACATTTGTTTATGATATTGTATCCTAAAATGAAAAATTTTAAATTTAAAAAATCTACCATTATAATATAAGAGTAAATTATGTTCAATAACTTACATCTAGGAAATGAATGTTCAATGGAGTACATGTTTGGTGAGTCAGAAGCATTGGATATAGTCTTCCTTTCATCGGCTGAATTATCAGACCAATCCACTACGTTGCTACTTGAAATACAATGTACCATTGGTTGCCTATTTTGTATATCAGATAATGTTGATGATGGTGATAATGCAGCATCTAAGTCAGCTGTTACAGAACTTGAAGGCATTTCTGGTTTAGCTGAAGGACTTTGTCCACTCACAGGACTTAAAGTAGTTGTATCAGGTGGACTACCTACATAAGCATTACGGTTTGTAGCAACAATTAGAGCAGGTGTAGATGAAATCTGTAACATTTGTTGTCCGGCAGCAGTTTGTGTAGATACTGAGTGTTTAGCAAATTTAGAATTCTTATCAGAATTTGTTGTAGCAATAATGAAATTTCCTGACGAATTAGTTTTTTCAAGAATGAAGTTTCCACAAAGCTGCTTATCGCCAGAAGTTGGACTAGTAATGATAAAACTTTGGGTTTGCTTCTCAGAATTCATATTATTTAAAATAAAATGTGTACCACCCGATTGTTGCTTATCTTTAGGACTCAGAATAAACCCTTGTTGTTTATTATCGGCAATAATATAATTTTGACCTTGTTTTTCATTTATTATTAAATTTCCTTGCTCGTTGCCTTGTTGTCCAGATACCATGGTCATCTGTTGTTGAACAATGGTTGTGTTTTGTTGAACTACAGTCGTGTTTTCTTGATTTTGTTGAATAGAACACGGTACAACGTGTATGTAATCATTTTGCTGCTGATTCCTATTTTGATTTTGTGATTGATTAGGGCTCAAGTTGGCTAGAATAGGGCTCAATTGGCCAACACTATTTACGATAAACTGATTACTTTGTTGTGGTCTTTGTTGAGTTTGAGGTGTCCTTAAAACCATTCCCGTAGGTAATATATTTTGACCAGTATTAGAAAATGGGGTAATAACATTTAATTGCATTGTATCTTGTAGTATAGAATTGTCAGCCATAACTACACCACCTAAATTTGCTGGTACAATGAATTGTTGAATAGCTGGAAGATTATGAACAAGACTAACAGGTTGTATCACATTTGTTATAAGTTGTTGGTTACCATATTGGGTTGTCTTATTTGGTAGTATTAATGTTTGAACAACAGGCTGATTATAGTTTTGCTGTTGAGGTTGTAACAATATACTAGAATTGTTCTGGTTAGGAGATATTTGTGGTGATTTTCGCTTTTTAGAATTAATAGTTTTACGTTTAGAATCTGGCGGTGATAATAAATTTGATCCTCTAGGTGAAAATGCTCCATTATTATCTATATTTCCTGTGGCTACAGCAAGTTGCGGTACTTGGACTTGATCAACTGTCATAACATTTCCTGGCTGAAGTAGTAAAGTACTTTGGCCTCCCTGTAAAGTATTTACAAGGACAGTAGGTTGTTGTTGCACTGTTGAAAGAACTTGGGATGTGTTAGGTGATTGTATTTTAGTTGACGCCATTATAAATTGTCCATTACTTGTTAATAATATATGGCTTGGTTGAATACTAGATTTTTCTGAAGACGTAGGTACTTGTATGCTACTTACAACACTTTGTACCATTTCTAGAGGGGTTTTGGACGTGATAGATTGTTGTTGACTAGGTGGTAATACTTGGTCTTCAGACGTGTTCACAGTTACCACAGATGTATTGGTTCTACCAGCTAGTACTGAAGTAATTGTATTTGAACTAGCTGTTCGACCGCTAGCCATTGTAGTAACATTTGTAGTGTATCTAGGTTTTTCTTGTCTGTACGGTCTTGCAGGAGGAGATAATGGTGAAAATGAATTTGTACTAATTGTATTATTTAGGAGAGCTGTTTGTTGTGCTAAGTAACCGCTTGGATCATCTAAAAATGACGGGTAACTGTCTTCTTCAGAAGGAGACTTTGATTTTCTACCAAAATTAACAGTTTTAGTAGATAATTTAAGTGGCTTTCTAGTCTTATCTTCTGCTCTAGAAATTTGGGGAATATGATGATGTATGGGAGGCACTCGATCCTCAACTATTTGTTTAGAACTTTCTCTTTGCGATATTTGTTGATGTTGAATTTGTTGTTGATGTATTTGTTGTTGCTGAATTTGTTGTTGATGTATTTGATGTTGCTGTACTTGTTGTTGTTGTATTTGTTGTTGCTGTACTTGTTGTTGCTGTACTTGTTGTTGCTGTACTTGTTGTTGTTGTATTTGTTGTTGCTGTACTTGTTGTTGTTGTATTTGTTGTTGCTGTACTTGTTGTTGTTGTATTTGTTGTTGCTGTACTTGCTGTTGCTGTACTTGTTGTTGTTGTATTTGTTGTTGCTGTACTTGTTGATGAGATGATTGTTGGTGTTTATTAAGCTGCCAGGGAGGTGTTGATCTATGTTGAGGCCTTGATGGTTTTGTAATTGATTGTTGTATATTTTGTGTATTTAATTGTTGTATTTGTTTAACCTGTGAAGTTTGTGGTCTGATTTGTGGAACTTCAACAGGACTTTGGTGATTAATTACAGTACAAATATTATTTTTCAAATTAGAATCTATATTATGATGGCACTGTGACTGAGATTGTGGCTCATATTCATATTCTGATGGATATTCTTGTGTTGTACTGTTTCTATTATCCGGAAAAGAGTCTGTATAGTTATTTTGATTTTGGTACATTTCTGGATAATATTCATGATTTGTAGTAGATTCATTCTGTCGTACAGGCTGTGACTGCGGTTGCTGTTGATATGAATTAATTTGGTTACCATAACTAGGATTTTGATCACCTGAATTATAATAGTGTCCACAATGACTAGAACAATTGAAGCGACAATTCCCTTGAGGTCTTAGACTATCATAATTGTTATATTGAATCTGTTCTGGTTGGTACATACTATGTGTATTTTTTTGATAATAATCTTGTGATGTCATATCATTTTGATATTGTTGGTGATGTGGCTGACATGAAGAGTCCGGTTGTAACGCAGTTGTTTCATGAGATCTACATTGGGGGGAGTTATACCTATAACCATTTCGATATGATTGTTCATATCCTAAGTCTTGCTGGTATGAATGATTTGGATAGTGAGGAACTCTTGGATTTCCCAAACCCATTGATTGGGATTGGGTATTTGGTATCATTGTTCCTTGAGGATTAGGCATTACTGTTTCTTGAGAATTGGGCATCACAGGTCCTTGAAGATTTGACATCATTGCACTTTGAGAATTAGGCAAAATTGGTCCTTGGGAATTTGACATCACAGATGAACTTTGGTTTAGTATTGGTGGGGTTTGAGGATTTGGTACCACATGCTGCATACCTTGCGGCATTATTTCTGGTCCTTGAGTATTTAACATAGGTTGTGGAGATTGAGGATTTGACATTGTGGATGTTCCTTGGGATGAAAACATTATTTGACTAGGAACAGCAGATTGATCTGGCCATTGCATCTATAAAAACACAAATTTTACATTATTATTATAATTAAAAAAGTATAATACAATATAGAATTATTAATAAACTCTCACTTGATGAGAATTTGAAACTTGAGAAAAGTTTTCTTTTCCAGATTTTTCACATTCATAAGGAGGAAATGAATATTGTTGCTGGACACCAGAAAGTTTTCGTTTTCTTCGATTTTCAGCCATTTCTAAGGAATATTTGCTAAATCTATTTTCAGAATTGTTAAACATAATTTTCCTCTTGTGATTACAAAGATTGGTCATAGTGTTGAGGCCAGACGTAGGTTTTGTCATTACCTATAATTAAAAAATATATAAATTCATATTATATGATATTGTAGATACATATATGATATATACCTATACAATATGTTTTGTATATAAATGTCATATTTAAATATGATGACGTATTTGATACATGTAAATAATTGGATAAAAGATTTATATAAGTATTTAATAACATTACAAATAAATATGTGGGAGTGTCACCTTGAGTAATTTTTTGGAGGATAGTAGACTTGTCAAGGACAAGATTTGTGAATGGTTAATGGCTACGCCTTGATAATAATTATGACACTTCGTAAATGAAAAAATCAAGGTCAAATATCAAATAAATCATAATATGCATATGTAAAAACAAATATAAAGATCGTGAGAATCGTTAAATATTTCATGACGTCTTTAACATTCCTTATGTCAAAATATATTTGATAAAAATTAACTGAAAACTATTACGTGTATTTTCAGTAGAAATTTAAATTTACACTGTAAATATTTTAAATGTTAATATATTATTCATTCCCTACCAAATAAGTACAGAAAAATAATTTAACGTTAAAAAATAACAACTTAAATCGATTAATAAAAACTTATGTGGTTGAATATAGCTATTTATCTAGCCAAAAGGTTGAAAATAACGATAAGTGAGCGTAAAAAAATTAAATAATAACATAACAATAGAAATGGTACTAAAATATTATTCATGAATTACAATTAAATAGTAAATGCATTTGTTAAATCCATATTACTGAAAACTGCGATGAATGTGTTAATTTTTTATAGAATCGATTGAACGTAAGTTACCTATATGTAGATTAGGTATTATTAATTATTAATTGTTACTACTTTTTATTTATTATTTTATTACAATGATTTAAGTTCAAAAATAATTTTTTTTTCAACTAGGTACGCTTTTAAAGATTTTTCTAAATGAATCATATGTCAAATTGTATGACAACAATTTAATTACTTAAATGTTAAGCTGGCGCTCGTTTGCAAATTATTAATAGCATGTTTAATACAGTGTATATTTTTAACGCGCGAGCGCTTTGGACGGGTCCCAAAAAATATCATCAAACCTGCAGAATTTGGTTTGTTTCACTTTGTCCAAACCCAAAATGAACAACAACATTAGACGATAATTACCATTCAACTAACATCTACACAATATGTAGGGGAAAACAGACAAAACCGAATAGTTTCGGTCTGCTAGTCACAACATCTTGGTAATTCGATTGTTGTTTTAAGAAATTCGTTTCCGTCGAAGCTAAACATTCAAAAGAAAAATAACATGACCTTCATGGTACTTGATCACAATATATTGTAGGTCTTAATTATGTATTAAAAGTATAAGCATTTTTAAATTATTAATTAGATAATAGGTACTAAGCAACAACTGTCATCTTTTAACAGATTTTGTATTATTAATAGTTTAAAAGAGGCTAGTGGGTCTCGAGTTATTTATTTAATTAGTCTAAAAAAGAGTTACTTAATTGTTAACCAGCAGATTGACAACTTACGTCTTACAATGTTATAAAAAATATATATAGAATTTTAACTTTTAAGCATGATTATACTGATTTAATAATAGTTTTATTTTAAACAAAAATGAGACTAACGTGTTTATGAACTGAACTTAACACAATAAAATTAAATAAATCTTTTTATAATTACATATAATTATTAAGAATCGGATTCAAATATATTTTGTTACGAACAG